>VZTL01014215.1:4732-14944 GCA_013400535.1 Scopus umbretta
TCTCTCTTTTTCCGCCCTCTGGAACATCTTCACCACAACAGCTAATCGGTACTGTCTGACAGGATGAAGAAGAGCACATTGACAGAATTTATTTGGACTCTCAGAAAGCCTTTGCTAAGGTTCCTCATAAGAGTCTATATAGGAAACTAAATAGTCCCGAGGTGAAAGGGGAACTACTCTTTTGGGGCAGGGACTGGCTGGAGACAGAAAACAAAGAGAAGGAATGAAGTGTCAGTTTTCCATATGGCAAAAGGTTAACAGCAGGGACCCCTCAGGTATTCAGGTTAGATTCCTGTGGTACAATCTGAAGTCTCTGTGAAAGGGAAAATGGCAAAATGTGCAGATAATACACATTTGTTTAGGTCTGTCAAAGCTAGGAAATGCAACCAGGACCTTCTAGTACTCGGCAAAGCTAGATGAATGAGCAGTATCATACCAGGCAAGATTAATTGACAATTGTAAAGTAATGCCTGTTGGCAATGGTAGGAATAATTTGAACTATAAACATCTGGTGTTAGTATTTAAGCAAAGTGTTAGCAGTGAAAAAAGAATACGTGGTGTCCTTCTGGACACTGTGTTCAAAAGGCTTGTTCAGAGTACGGCGACGACATAAACGGGCTTCTATGTGGTAGACTAGAAAATACACTGAAAATTAATAAATGCCTCTCTGTAAGTATTTCACCTTTTCTCTTGAGTCTATGTTCAATTCTAATTATGTAATATCAAGGAAGATTAGTTGAAACAAAAATGGTTTGGAGCCTGCTGAGCAAAAAAAATGTTTAGAAGCATTTGATTCAAGGGATAGGGAATTGATTTTAAAATGGCCTATTAAAATCTTTTTATTCACAGTCCATAATTCATCTGTAGAACTTGCTGCCAGAACTCAGTCACGTTAAGGTTTCAGTAGATTTTCTGTATAAAAAGATTTCATTTCTAAATGTATAATGAGAACACTTACAAGTATGTGATTTAAAATTAAAAGTACGATACGTGTTCCACATGCCTGAAGGGATAGCATGTTAAAGGCTAAGACAGTAGCATCTTTTTCTCTAACTATTGGAGCCTGTCTTTCGTTATTTTTTTCAGAATATGTACTTCTACCTATTCTTAGACATGGGTTACTCACAGTTAGAAAACCTGTCTAGTATGACAGTTCCTAGTGTGATTGTGATACCCTTAGCTCAGGAGAAAGCAGAAATAGTTAAACACCCTGTATATATATTCTTTCAATTTATGAGGCATTACAGTTGTCTGCGCTTCTGCTAATGCATCCCTGAATTTAAGGTAGATTATTGTATCATGTAACATGGTGATGTGAGCTTTTTAAACAGTCACAACGGGATTAAAGAAAACAATTTTCATGTTGATATTTATTTCGGTTTAATTCTGAGTTTCTCTAGAGCCATTATCTCATTAGTATTCCAACTCCTTTGTAATGCTAATGTGGCGAACGGAAGTTGGAACAGGATTTTCAACTTGTTAAACACCACTTATACCCCCTCCTCCCCTGCCATTGTGTTTTGCAGGGAGAGATGGAGAAAAGCAGCATTTGGCAGTTTGTAGCTGGTCCCCATTTAGGAATGCAGGAGAGCTCTCCTGAGCTTACTTCTACTGCAGAGGATGTGGTTTCTTCACGCGGTGGGTAGGGTAGCACGTTCCTTTGTGTAGTCTGGTTTCTTCCTGATAATCCCCCATTCTTTCTGCATGGGCAAGCCTGGCTCTGTGTGCTCAGCATGTGTCACTTTATTATAATATTTCTTATATATGTAAAAAAATGACTATTTCGTTCAAATTTTCTGGGTTTTGGATGAGATCTTTCATTTCTATGTGTAATATTAGTGGTGAAGCATAATACTAACGTGGTCATTGTCAGGACAGGCCACTGTATGTCTTTAAGTTGAATTTCATTAGGTTATCATAGACAGGTGTGTTTCAATGCTACTTGTTGGTACTAATATCAGTACTAGGGTCAAAATGGGTTGCTTTTGAGTAAATTTGGATCTTTTGGAAATGATAACCACAACATCAGCATGCTCTTGCTAAGTCATGTTGTGTAGGACAAATAGTAGAAATCAATGTATAGGCATTAGCAATGAAACTGATTTTTTTTTCTGGCACTATCAATACAAAGTTATTATTTCAGTTGTTGTTAATAAAAAAGGCTTATTAATACAAGATTATTAGATGCTAAATACAATATCTGATTTTAGTGATTTTCTCAGTTTATAGAAAGTATTCATCTGAATAGACATTCGCAGTGATAATTTTACAATAACATGACTGTACATGAATCTCTAAGCAATCATGTATCTACATCAGATCATGAGCCACTTTAGAAAGAATAGCCATAATTCACAAAGTGGAATGAGTCTTTTAAAACTAAAAAAACTCAAACTCTGGCTTTATTATGGTGGTCGTAATTGCTGGAGTGGGTATTGTGAGAGTTTTAGTTTGTTTATTTTATTGGAAGATATACAATACTTTTCAATGGGGTGGTGTTCTGCTGTCAAGCATTATGTTTCCCTAAAGTTCTGTAGGCCACCATCATCTGTGTTATTTTTGTCAGTGTAGGAGGAGAGCCTGCCAAACCACAACAGGCCTACATGATTTCTGTGGTGATTATAAGCCCTGAGTAATTTTATTTTACAGTTTGACAGGCTATAGATCTTCAAGCAACACTTGTGATAGTGTGCTGTTATGGGATTAAGGTTATATCTTAATTTAAAAAATTTGGTAACTTTCTATATTCAGATGGTAGTGTCTGGGGTTGCTCCCTTGCTGCTGCATAATCCTTTGCTCTCACTTCATCTGACTCATGTCTCCTACCCAGTTTCCACTTTCTTTGTGAGTAAGAAAAAATAATATTAATGAATAAACTTAAAAAAGGAGGAAGGCTGTAGAAGGCGTAATACATAATTTTCACTGTATAAAATGAGGTTATGTTAATCTGACAAGGAAAAAGGCTATCAGCCCTGCTGCTGAAGTAGGGGCTAGACAGTGGCTGAGATGAAGGTGTAGTTTTTACCATGGATGTTTGGGTGAAGGCAGTTCTCATTAGGGTTTCCTGATCTGCCGCTAAGAGCTACATTGCACATTTAAAGCTGTTTGGCACATCTGAGAGTTACAGCTGCCCATGGGAAAAACCTATAAAGTTGCTCTAACGGTCGTGAGGCATCCGTCCCTGTGTGTGATGGGTGTTCTTCCCACCCATCTCACAGAGAGGTCACTGTTTGAAAAAAATCCGTAAAATACAATGAGAAGCAGCCCTTTGCCCAAGTACTGGCAATGTACAAAATTTATTTGAGTACCAGTGTTAAGGTATAAACAGAAATGGCAATCCACGCTGGCTCGATTAACCTAAGTTGCCCTGAGTTGTGTGGAAGAGGCAGTCAGACAGATCTAATGGTCAGAGCTGGGGACTGGCAGTGGGAGGCTGAGCATCTGCTCCCAGTGCTGCCATAGTCTGTAAGGAAACCAGATCAGGTGTCTTTTCTGTATAAACGGCATTAATAAAGTCTTGTTAAAGTGTTTCAAGACTCTCTAATGAAAGGTGCTTCAATATTTTTGTTGTTAAGATTATTTCAAGGAGTGACATTTATTTCTGATTACAACTAATTAATTCTATTATGAAGTAGTTGGGGAGGAATGTTATAATCTTTAATTTATTAATTAATAGATACCTGACTTGATGAACTGTTTATTTTCAGTTAGAAATTCCTGGAAAATTAAGTGGGGTTTTTTTTTTTAATATTTGATACTAAGCTCTGAGTAAGAAGAATAATTACTTGCCAGATTGATGAGTTTTATTTCTGCTTACGCCAAGCAAAGAAACAAACAAAAAAAAGAGAGGTAGTTCTGTTTTACTTTGTTCTTGTTGAAGGTATAATTTAGTGGAAATCTTTGTCTTTATGTCCTTATCTACTGCCTTCCCAAAACATAAACGAATGCGAATGTGAGCAGACGAACGTCACAACAAGTATTTGAATCACTGCAGGACTGACTTGACTTGGAAAAGTAAAAATAATTTGGTGTTTTGTGGCCTCCTTTGGTTTGGGAGGAATTAGGGGCTGGTGGGCAGCAGCCGGACTCCTCTGCAGCGGCACGCTGCAGCGTATCAGAACATTGCCTGTGTCTGTTGCCAGACTTTCCCACCTGGAGTCTTAAACACAGGAAAGACAGTGATATAAAAGATTTACAGAATTCATTAGTGAAAGCGATCAGCCTGTAAAACTCAGAAACGAAGATCAACCCTCTTTACAGTTTCTGGTGGCTGTAGATTCTTCTCCCTGAGGAGGACTCGGCATGTGACATAAAGGGTTTTATCAGCTGTTTTTCACCTGCAGGTCAAGATGGCCTGAAGCCCCTGAACCTGATTTCTAGGAGACATGAAGAATCAATGGTGCCATCTTCCTTTCCACTGAATAGATTGGCCTGCTTGCCATCTTCTGCAGCTTTTGTGTGTAATAGGAGCTAATGAATATTATTTAATCAATCAAGCCTTTGAAAAATAGAAGGCAAAAAGAGCTGTTTATGATGAAATCATCCTTTCTCTGTAGTGCTGGCTTCCCTCTCACCTTGTGCAATCATCATGAATTTTCTAAATCTTAGACCAGCTGATTCCGTACGTTTAATAAGGGAGTGTAATTTCAACAGGAATAACATTGTATGTCGCATTAGCATAACACATGTCTCTGAAGATCTGCATAAAGTGTAGGCCATTCGTGCTTTCTGGGTCTATCCCTCAGCAACAGCTTCTCCAGCCTGGTCCTCATGTGTTATCAAAGTGTGTGGATGCTATGGAAAGGGCACACTTCAACTGCTATACGTTGTGTTGAGATGGGAAGGTGGCATGTTAGGCTTCTTTTCCCCATCTCCTTCCCTCTCTCAATGGCTGTGCTGAAAAGCTGGTACTGAGAAGAGTAGATTGGCTGCAGCCATGCCATCGCAAGTCATGCTTATTTAGTGAGGAAATTGTTAAATGCTAAGGCCTCTTGTCAGCACGATACCACTGTCCTACTTTCATACTGCTGACTTACAAACGGCAGCAAACAGTCTTCTGTAAAATTCGGCTAACCTTTTGGAATGCTTTGATGTGTGAATTACTTATGAAGGTTAAACTTTCTGAAACACCCTTGTGGCTTTATGGTAACCATACCCACGAAGTCCTTGTGCCAGTGCATTCTTAATAAGCTCTGTCTTCCTTTGAGTTTTGTGGGATGCTTATCCTTTGGAAAACTAACTTGTCTTGAGTTCCACTGGACCAATCTGAGTCAAACAAAAGGAGAAAATGAAGGTACAAGAATGGTTTCGTGCTTTTTAATAGCAGTAGTGTTTTCTGCTGGATGAATATGGATGGCACCATCCCTCCAGCCCTGATTCATCCAGTCCACTGACAAGAAATTCAGGGTTTGAAAGATAATCAGGTGTTCCTACTCAGCATGACTTCTTGGGGAGGTCTGGAGACTTACTGACCTGGCCACTATCAAACTAGGAGTCATTTCTTCGTTACAAAAGCAAATGGTGCCTGTGGTGAAAAAGTAGTGGAAATTTCACAGGATTATCATAGAATCATAGACTCATTTAGGTTGGAAAAGACCTTAAGATTCTTAGTGAAGATTTTAAAATCTCTCTCCCTCATTTATTTGAAATTAAAACTCTGTCGCATTTACTCCAAATAGGGAAAAATGTTAAATGCCTTGAAATAAATTTTGCATTAGGGCTGGGGCAGATGACCAGGAGTCTCAAGAAGAAAGCTTTTTTAACTTGTGCCATCCATTTGCTTCTTTGCTGTATTTACTTCAGTCTCAACTCTGCAGCCTGAAGGCTGCAAGCCTGAAATTAAACTCCTAAAATTATAAAAGCTGAAGATAAAGCAAAGGTTAATGGTCACTGGCTTCTTTCCCACAGGCTCTGCAAGCTTTGATTTCTGGAATGTTAATAGAATAGGAAAGCATAAGGCTATTGCTGTTATATATTATTGTTCTTATAGTCAGTGTTAATACTGTCAAGCAAAACAGTGCTTCCTGAAGAATAACAGACCTGACCTGACAGGTAACCTGAGAAAGCTAATGCTACTGTTGAAGACCCTGGGAAGTACATTGTTCTGTCTGTTAAACAAACTCTTAAACAGAATGAAACCATCGGAAGAGGGATGTGCAGTGATTCTTCACCGATCTGTGTTGCTTCAGGGCATAAAAAGAATGTAAAGGTATTTGCAAAGGCACTTGGACTGTCCTGAACACCCATTCAGCATGGTTTTGCCAATAAGGGGCCCTTTTGCAGGCTGCACCCTGGAAGTCTACTTGAATTTGCCTGTTAGAAAGGAAAATATGGCTTAGAGAACCAGTCATTTTTGGTAGGCTCATAGGACAGCTCAATGTGAAGCAGATGAGACCTACTATATAATCCTTCTCTGAAGGATACAGGAATTTGTCAACTTACTGAAGATTTCCAGTACTCCTTGGAAAAGATACATAGGCCAACCCAGTCACAATATTTGACTAGAGGTCTTGAGTTAGAGGTTTGAACTAGAAGATCATTTTAGAGTACTATCACAAGTGATCCACATTAGCTCTGGGTGAATGACCAACTGGTCCAACATGTGAAGGAGCTGAAATTGAGCTGAAGATGTTTCATTTTCAGGTATCCACAGGTTTTACCATTATTGACTAGAGAAGCCTTGTAGTTATCACAGTGATTTTTGCAATGTATAAACAGAAATAGGGAGGGGCTGTGTTTTCAACTGTCTGCTAGTTTCGAGTGGCTGACTTTGAGGTATTCTTTTATTCCAGGCTGTTTTCCAAACAGGGTAATACCTATATGTCTTCAAAATTAATATTCCTTTGCAAATCCCATTCTTCTTTCTTTTACTTACATTAGCATGCAGCACCACTGCAGTGTGTTAGCAAATGCTACACAGCAGGCGGATTTCCACTTCCAGTCCTGCTCCATCCTCTGCCTGGCACAGGTTTTCTATCAGCTTTTGCAGTTCTCCTAGTTACCCTCCCCCTTCAAAGCTGTTAATACGTTCTCCTGAATTCATTCAACAAAATTGGGCTTACAGATTTGTGCTGGAAAGAACATGCGATAGTGTTTGGTTTTCCTTTGTGTTGGGGATGCAGAGAGGCGGAAGAGGAAGTATTAAATTGTATAAAACGAGCATTGAATTGAATGAAGATGCAGGTAAGGGGCACAGGCTACAGATATTCAGAAGGGATCTCTATGAAAATGAGTGTTTTATTTGAAACCCTTTAAAAAGGGAAGGACTCCTTGTTCCAGAATGTAGGTTGGAAATCTTTGATTAAATCCTGAAACAGCCCTATTAAATAGACGCAAAGTGTTCTGTGGTACTGAGAAAAAAGGGATCATGGGTTATTCAGCTGCAGTTCTAAGAGAGCCTGTTATAACCATGCATTTTAATTAACCAGATCAGCTGAAGAAATGTTGTCTATATACTGCAGCATAGCTGTCCGCCTTGAAAACTATCCTATCGATAAACAGAGGACTTCTATTTGCAAAGGCATTTTTAAGTACATTTAAAAAATGCATTTGGGAGAGATTAATTAATAATTAAGCTAGTGTGGAATTAACCTCAGGCAAATCTGCTTCCTTTTTGCAGTGTAGGCGCATGTCCTGTCTGTCATATCCATACAGTGCCCTACTACAGCATTGTACACAAAACTCAGTGCTGTTTAACCAATCAGCATGCTGTTATGGCACGGCCTATAATTTGAGATAACTTCTGTTTTCTCACACATAACAATCTTTGAACATTATGTTAATTTTCACTTAAAGTTGATAGGATAGGGTTCCTGCAGAAGGTACAAGCATTCACAACTGCTTTATTTTTTCTTAGTATTTGAGCATAGACCACTTCACTGTATCTCATTTTACTTGTTACTTGATCAATGACTCTTCTCTACTGGGGAAGTAATTTAAAACTATTGTGAAAATGTCTCTAATGTTTCTTTGTTGCTGAAAGCTTGCTTGCTGTTGGAGCTGAGGTGGTTTGTAAACAAGGCTTTGCACGGGCAGAACTTGGTAAACTTGGTAGAAATTCAAGGGCATCTGGTACACTTATATGTAGCCCTTGGATGCTCTTTTTATTTCTGGGAAATAGATAATCAAAAGACAGGAGGAGCCCAGACTGGAGGAGAGAAAGAGAGTGGAGTGGGAGAGAGAAATCTGAAAAAGAAATCAAACTAATGATACTTTTCCTTTCTATGAGAAGTAAGCCTGAGCAGGGGGAGTCTTGCAATTGGGATATCCCCATAATAACCTTCCTTAAGGTTATAAGCACATACAGAAAATCCTGCAGTCTACAACAAGGATGAAAATTGATGAGTCCTGATGCGGCTAAATAGAAATGAAATCTGCAAGCTTCAGAGAGCAGGGATATGTTCCTCTGACTCTCATGTCTGCCTCCATCCTGCTGTAGTGCTGTAGTTCACCCATAGTTCTGTAAACCTCTTTCCATTGCTCTTCCAAATTAATTCAAATAGAGGATCTATCCAAAATAATTACAAAAATTTATAAGCCCAGGCATGCTGTGCAGTCTGCCATTAGTGTTCATATTAGTTATTTGAAAAATTAAAATGCTGGACAGTTAGCCTAAAGTAGTATTTGGACAATTTCTTCTCCCCTGCTTAAGGCCTTATCACCCATATGGCTTAAGACAGACTCTTCTATTTTGATTCCGAGGCAGGATTTTGGTACCTGCCAGGTGAACTTTGTTTCGGTTTTAGATAGCCATGCTGCTGGTTGGCTGAGGTTTGGGAGTATGGAATACTTCTTCAGGTGAGCTGCTGGGACTGCAAAAAAGTTGTCAAATAGCTCTAGCAAGCTCTGTGCAGGTGGTGTCTCGAAGTTTGACTCAACAGCAGATCCCAGCTGGTTGGAGTGTCACGTGGCTATTCTGGGAGTCCTCTAGATTAGGGAAGAAGGTCACGTCTCTTGGAAATGACTGTCAAGCCCCAAATACGCACACATGCACATTCACAAACAAACAAGGTTATTTTGATATCTTTTTCTGTTGATATTGGAGTGTTGACACAAATATGGGACACTTTCTTAAGTATTTGAACTAAGTGGAAATAACGAGTACTTGTAATAAATTCTCACCACAGAGTCGGTATGTAGGAGCAGTTCCTTTTCATCATCTCATTTATGAGTTTGAGCCATTAACAGCTTAGAGTGCTGAATAAGGATTTACATTTAATTGAAGTCCTCTGTTCTTAGCTGACAAAATGTATTTTACACACTTGATGGATGTAATTAGTGTGATGAGGCTTTAAAAGAAATTGGCTTTGTTAAATTTAGAATTTGCCATGTCAGTTTATACAGAAGCCAAAGCACACATATCAGTAGTTCGGTGGCTTTGGAAAAATGCATTTTATTATTATTACTCATATATAGGTGTTTTTAACTCAGGGTACTGTTACAGTCCAAATACAGCTTGCTTTCAGATTTGAGAATACAATCTATTATGTTATGATTTCAAATTATTTTATACTGCTGCAAGATACTACTTACATGTCAGAACTTGCCATTATGTGCTACAGCTACAGACAAACCTGCATCCTTTGGACAGCAAGGGACTGTACGTAATTGTTTAAATTACTGTGCTTTATTAAGCTTTCATAAAAACAAACCTCCATGAATACTGCTGTACTTTAGTACATGCAAACTACGGGCAACTGCATACCGCTCAGTCACTTTTTCCCCTACAATGTTACTGCCTTCTGCTCAGCCTGATAGGCAATAACTTCTCACTTTAAGATATTTCAAGGTTTGTCCTAAGAAAGGTCATATGCAAAAATTAATAAAAAATAAGAGACTGTTGAGACGCCGTAGCTGTATACTGTAGGCTTCCTTAAGCTGTGAAATAAACACTGGATATAAGTTCGAACTCTCAGTGAAAACGGCCTTGGTTACTGGTAATTATGTGCAGTGCGCCTCACATTTATTGCTTCCCCTGTGGCAAACAGTTTAATTTTGATACACATATTTTAAAAATAGGAAGGCACTTATGCAAAATGTCGAAGGTATAATGATTCAATATACTGGATTCTGATTTAGAACGTTAGAAATGTTTCCCCCATATTCTCTGTGATTGTGACTTCTTCATTAAGAAAAAATGAAATATTATTTTTGTGTTGCCAGTGTCACTAGGGATGAACAGAAATAAGCTGTCCAGCATCGTGTACGTTTGAA
>VZTL01014218.1:2266-15860 GCA_013400535.1 Scopus umbretta
TTTTTTTTTTGTCTTTGTTTTTTGTTTTGTTTTTTTTTGTTTGTTTGTTTTTGTTTTTGAGATTGATGCTTAAATTCTGAACACAGTGTTTAGCATTTGTTTTTTTCAGTTTCACGTTTTTCCAGGGTTGATTCAGGTTATCATTTCATAGCACCTTCTCATACCAAAACAACTTTGTGAGCAGTTTGTTCTGGGGTGTGTATGTGTACACATAAGCATCATTTAAAAGAAAATATTTTTCTTTGGCTTGGCTTAAAAAAGAAAACAACAAAGTATGGTAACATTGTGGAAAAAATTTCCTTCATGGTTCAGTTATTTTTATGTTTTCTGCTACCTTGTTGCCTCGTGTAATTACAATACAGATATGCCTTTTATTAAAACTGCATACTTCACCTGGGTTGGTTTTGGTCATGTGAGCATGTGTGTTTACTAGTGATCTAAGTGCTCCACCTGCCTTTCAGTTTGTTTACCAGGAAATCAAGATGTGTAAACTGCAGGAAGTACTATTTGACCCTCTCTGACAGTATCTCATTACAATAATTGCTAATCTCTGAATAAGACAGCCATGTTTTGTGTGTAACACAGAGGGAGGTTGTGGTAGATTTCAGATGCTTCCTCAAATACAGCTTTGTAAATGCTTGCTTGAATTTCGTTTTCGGAGTAGCTTTTGACAATAGACGTCTGGCGACCTTTGGGCTCAGGAAAGCTCGGGCACGATAGCATGTGCTCTTTCTTCCTTCTTGACTGAAAAAAAAAAAAAAACCAAACCCCCCAAAAAAACCCCACCAAAAAACAAAACAACCAACCAGCCCAACACCAAAACCACGGCTTGTCTTGGAGTGCTGTGAATGCTCTGTAGCGACAGGATAATGGCTACTTCCTGATTAAACTACTCTCCACAGTAAGCTATTAATGTTCTGTATCTATTCTTCTGTAATGCCAAGTGTTCAGTGCTATTCTTCTGTGCTTCCTTCCCTCTCCCCCTCCCTCCCTCCCTCTTCCCCAGGTTAATAGTGTGAAACGTTTATAGATTGAAGAAAGACTATATAGAGCTGCAACTTTCAATTTTTTGATATTCTAAGACAACTATTGCTTTTTTGTAATGCTTCTCTGATAGTAAGGATGAGCAAATATCTCTGATTTGCATGAGATTAAAAAAACATTAAAGTCTATGTAGGTGTTGGACAACTAGTATTAACTTTATGAAAAATTCTGATGAATACTCATTGTCCAAACACAGCGACATAAAATACATGTGTTTTATGCACATTCAAAGTATTGGCATTTCATAGCTGATTTTTATCACTTGCAGACTGTTTCATGCCTAACAAACTTAGTTTTCAAATAAAACAGAACAGCCTTTTTGTCCGCGTTTTTTGTATGTATAGAAAATGTTGTGCTGTTTATGTGTTTATTATAGTCAATGTGTTACTTTTCCTTCAAGTAATTTCTCAGCTCTTGCTGATGAGGACTAGGTGGGTGTGACAGCTATCACTCAGTGCACAGGTCCAGTTTTATTTTGCTCCAGAGTATCAGTCAGACAGATTTCATGTTGTAAAATTAAGGTTGCAGTGCATTTTTGGTCTTACTTTGCTCTGTTAAATGGGTCTACAATGATTTTGTTTTTTTTTTAAGGCTGGCCTTCTCTTATGCTAGTGTAAATGATAGAGAATTTGCAATAGCGTTGTATGTACCATGATAAATGTTACTGAAGTTCTATACCAGATAACAGCAATGCATGTTCTTGGTTATTTCGTGAAAGTTTAGAAAGGTACAAAGTCAAATTTTGCAGTTCTGGTATAAATTAATATGAAAAGAATATTGTGCTTTTGGTACCAAAGACTTATCTTCCCCCCCCCCCGCTAGTATCAAAATCATTGTTGCTCTTTAAAATGTCCACTTTTTCTATTATCGTATCTTACTATGGAAATAAAATCATGTACAGTTTCATTTAGTAACAGGAGGTATTCACTATGTTGACAGATACTGGAACTGAAAAGGAAACCTGGAGGAAAAATTATGATTCAAGTTCAAAGAAAAATATATTTTCATAATAGATAGTTAAAAGAATACATAATTTCAAATTAAATAGCCATTATTAAAGAACTTCTAATGTAGACAGCATATACAAGAAATCTGCATTTGTTCACACATTGTGAGAAAAATAAGTAGGTGAGGAACAGAGACAGTGTTCCTCCAGCTTGGGGTAGAAGGAGGCTTTTGGAGATGCTTGACCTATTAGTTCACATGGGTTGTTATATATAGAGAAAAGGGTGTGGACAATAGAGTGGCTAGAGCGTGTAGATACAGGTCTATTTTGAGGGGAACAAGGCAGGAAGAATGCCATGGGCAAGAAAAGAAGCGGGATTCGACCTACATTAATTTTTTAAAGTGCTCCTCAAGTGGTGGTGAAGACCTGGTTATTTGGAAACTGTTGATTTGCACTGTTTTTTCCCCCCAAATACTTACCTATGTATTCTGAGGATTACTGAGGAATGAGTGAGTGCCAGTCAACATTGTCTATGAAACTATGACCTCTTCATGTTGAGAGCATTAACTGCAAAATAAAGGTTTCATGGGATAGCCTTAGGTTTCTTACGCATGCTGCCTCCCTCACAAGCCCCTTAACTCTGGCTATTTAATTTGAAAGACCTGTGACCTGGAATATTATTCTATACTAATCCCTCTTACAAAACAGGATTCCATTAATTTTTTTAAACAAAATACTGGATTGCTCCTGTTACTAGATAAAATTTTATATAAATTTCATGTTCTAAACAAGTTACTATCATGCGTAATATTAACAGCGTCTAAGAAATGTCCTAACGTGGGTGCCAGCAAAACATGTGTATCATCTTCCAGCAGGCTTGCACCCCCTCACTGTCTTGCTGGCTTCTTGTACCCCTAGTCAGTTTTTTCCAACTTCCTACACTGCTGGTGTTTTAAAATGTTTCCCTTGCTATTTTTAATCTTTTTGCATACTCCACCTATAGAGGCTCTTAAACTTAAAGCTCGGTGCCTCACAGCTGAACTTGTTGGCTCAAAGTTTTAGCTTCGCTTACTTGACAAAACTGAATTCCTGTAAAACAGGAGGGACAGCCCTGATGGGTGCTGCTGGAGCTACTGGTTCATGGGCTGCCTTCCAGTTTGTGTCCGTTCTGTGGCCCATGGGGAGAGGGAGGTGTGGGGGCCAGCTGCCATTGAGCAGTACGGCTGCTCTTGCTGCACAGCTGCAGGTTGCAGCCATAGGCCATCGCTGTGCGCTTCTTGTTGCCATCCTCTTGAAGTGAACGCTGTGTGGCAGGAGTTGGGGCTGTTTAGGCTTCCTTCTCCCCCACCCCGCAAAAGTGCTGAAGTTTTATCTGTTACTCAGGTATGACCACGATGTACCAGAGTGCCTTTGAATTCTGAAGGAACGGTTTATGGGCATACCGTGTATAATTGTTAATCTTTAAATGATTACCAAGCTTTGCCAAGAAAACAACACCTGATACAGCTAAAATGGACTCCTGTATTTTAACGAGTATTCTTTAATAATGTAGGAAGGTGTAATGTTTAGCGTGTGGATTTGTTGGAAGCCTGAAATCTGGGAACATATTCTGACATGGACTTTCATTTTTGTGGATGGAAATATGGGTGGTTTATTATCTTTTCTCTCCAGTATGTGGAAATAAAAATGCAATCTGTCAGGTTTTTTATGTCTAACCACTTCCTTCAAGTGTGTAAATAACATTGAGGTGTCAGAGTTGCATCTGCTTGGTTTGTAAGAATAATATTGTGAATGGAGTCAGCAAAGGATAGTCTTCTGACATGGCAGTAGCTGCTGTGGCTTCTGTTAATGCTTGGTGTTATTTCCTTGTATCTTGAGAACCCTGTTATTACTTCTTCTAGTTACCCTGTTTAGGTATACTTGAGCGGAGTCTTCTTTTGGTGGTGTTTTTTGTTGGTTTTTTTTTTGTTGTTTTTTTTGTTTGTTTGGTTTTGCTTAAATGTCTCAGGGTTTTTTTTTTTTTAAGATTGTAATGCCTTAAAACTGGAAGAAATTATGAACAAATAACCTAGGAAAGATATTTTGGAAATGGGGTGAATGCCAGTGATGAGGCTGACTTAAATTGATGGCTAGTATAGCACAGAATACTCCCTCCTAGAACTGGTTCTGCATTTCCAAGGAACTACATAGGTGGAACAACATGAAGATGTGGAAACCATTTATCTGTGTCTCAACGTTGCTGCCTCAGACTATTAGTGGGAACCATTATATTCCTGCTAGATGATACCACAAGGTGCTTCAAGAGTTCAAAATGGAGGAATTAGCATTCCTCAATGATAAGGTGTTTTTTTTTTTTTAGTCAAGGTGCCAAAACTCACTAATGACATGAGAGGCTGATAGACTTCTTCACTGTCGTATGGGCTAAAACTAGTCGTCTTTGGCATTGGAGAACTGAATGTACAATTTAGATACTTGGCTTTTTCACTTTTTGTTTAAGTGTAAAGCAATGTTAGAATAATGAGACTGAAGATTGGTGCTATTCTAGAACAAAATCAGGACCCATTGCAAAGCCTGAGGCTGGTACAGGTACGTATTCAAAAGATTTGTTTCTCCTGAATGCTTTTTTGGCACTCTGACTTAGTATCCAAGAACTCATTTCTCATTAGAGTATGCTGGTTGTTTTAGTTTTAGCAATTTTTAAAGGAGTAAATAGTACCATAAATTGTTAAGATGAAAAAAATCTTTAAAAAAGGATAGCTAGTGCAGACTCCAGACCATTTATTATGAAGGAGTTTGATTAACATCCTTGCCACTTCTCACTTGTTGGAGTACATGAGGTATTATGGTAGTCTGTGAGTTTAGGACTGCAGGGTAAAGGAATGCTTTTCTCTGCATCTTTATTTTTTTGAACGATTTACAAGGGAGTGTACATGAGCTAGTTCTGAGTTGGTTATTTTGACTCGTAGAGTTCATACACACAAATAGATATCTGGGTTTGTAATTATTTCTTCCCAAAATTATCTTTTCCTTAGCGTATGCTTTTAAAGTTTAACTGTTTGGATTGACATTTTTCTCTGCCCGCTCATTTTTTTTTTATGTGCTTTCTACCAACGTAGAATAGAATCTTAGAATCAGTAAAATGGAAAAGACCTCCAAGATCATCTAGTCCAACAGTCAACCATGCTAAACTGTGCCTACTAAACCATATTCTGAAGTGCCACATTTACACGTTTTTTGAACCCCTCCAGGGATGGTGACTCCACCACCTCCCTAGGCAGCCTGTTCCAGTGCTTGACCACTCTTTCAGTAAAGACATTTTTCCTATTATCCAATCTAAACCTCCCCTGGCACAACTCGAGGCCATCTCCTCTCGTCCTATCGCTGGTTACTTGGGAGAAGTGACCAACACTCTCCTCACTACACCCTCCTGTCAGGGGGTTGTGCAGAGCAATCAGGTCTCCCCTCAGCCTCCTCTTCTCCAGGCTGAACAACCCCAGCTCCCTCAGCCGCTCCTCACAGGACTTGTTCTCCAGGCCCTTCCCCAGCTCCGTTGCCCTTCTCTGGACACGCTCCCGCACCTCGGTGTCCTTCTTGGAGTGAGGGGCCCAAAACTGAACACAGCATTGGAGGTGCGGCCTCACCAGTGCCCAGCACAGGGGCACGGTCACTGCCCTGGTCCTGCTGGCCACACTATTCCTGATACAAGCCAGGATGCTGTTCGCCTCCTTGTCCACCTGGGCACAGTGCTGGCTCATGAAATGGATTAGAAGATTGTAGATGAATCATACAATGGTCAAGAATATACAGCTGCTGAGCAACGCTGCTTTGTCCTGTTTGTCGACTCTAATAATTAGTGCTGTGACATAATACTACAGAAAGTTTGATTTGAGAGCTACATACATAAACAGTTGATTTCAGAGTATAACTATTGAGTTGATTTAGAAAATGATCTGCATAGATTGCTTTTCTGTCTTTTATCATGTTGATGTGGTGCTAATACGCAGTTGTTAAGAGAAATTACTTGAATACGGTTGAGCTGGAAGTTTCTTCTGTTTCTAGGACTTCTAAAATACTAGAAGTGATAGTTGTGTTTGGTTTTTTTTTGTTGTTGTTTTGCTTGTTTGTTTTGTTTCAAACTTGACTCTCGTTCATGTTTAATCAAAAGAATGTATTTGAGAATGTACTGGCTGCTCTTCCCCTCCCATCTCCCCTTCATCCCCTGGCACCACTCCCCTCTTTTGGAATGTTAGTCTCAAAGGTGAAGTTTTTTTCTTGGTGCTATTTGTTTTATTCGTAGAGCTGGCAATGGAAAACATTTTATACAATGCTAATTACAATTATATGGACAGGAATTTTTATGAAGTATAAATGTAAAACACCAGTGTAATTGTTTGACAGTAGGCTTTCAGAACTCATTATTAGAAACCTAAACTTACTTTCTTGAAGGTGCACTTACATTATCTATTATTTGAATTCCATTCAGTTGAGGATAACAATGCAAACTTTGGATTTTTTTCACTGGGCATTAATTTAAACTCTGTTTAGATAATAGACTGTCAGGCAGTAGAGCGTTACATACGATGTACAGAACGTTATAAACACATTGAGACCAAAATAATTAAAAAATAAAAGAACACTAGTTCAGCTCAGTAGATCACTTAAATACTTGTTTCTGCTTGCATTTAAAAATAAACCACTTATGTTTCAGTCAAGTGTCAATAACACTTAGAGTTGTGTGTAAAGACTTCAGTGAGTCAATTCTGTGTTTATTTAAAAACAGCTTATTCTGCTAAGATAATCAGGTTTAATTAAAGTGCTTTGGTGAATGAAGAGGAGTTGCTTTAGTGTCCCAGTCCTTGGACAGCTGCTATTTTGCTGCATGAATACTGTCAGATGGAACAAAACAGAAAAAAATGTTGGAATCTTTGATTTTTTTTTTTTCCCCTTTTTTTCTAGCTGTTTATCTTGAAAAGTCAGATACAAAATAGCTACTCGTAATCTTTCCCAACTGTTTTTATGACAGTGTGAGAAACTACCATTGCCTATTCAAGTTTGCTTCGTCTTGAGAAATCAAAAATCCTGATACTGAGTCGAGCAAACCCTGGAGAGAGTTTCATGGGTTGAGCACTCTGATGTACGAGGGAGAAGTCGCTCAGGCCCTGTGGCGCCTGACAGCAATCCTCGCACAGTCATCGGCAGGGCTTCCAGGCGCCTCTGCTTGCCTCCACTGTGAGTTGTGCTGCGACCTGCCTTTTCTGTAGCTGCGTCTCCAGCACTGGCTGAACAGGTGTTTGACGCTCCCTGGGTCGGAGGCAGCAGGTATGGGCACTCCCTATTCAGGAAATGGCTAGTAGACACTGACAGAAGCAAAAGGCTCCTGGTGCCAGCCATCGCTGTCAGCAGCAGGCCACCAGAAGTTCCTAAAAGGTGACTGCTGAATAAACTTCCCCCAAAAAATTCCCTGAAGCAGCAACCTGGTTAACTGCTGCAACAATTGCTCTGCCTCTGTCAGCTGCCTCGTTTGCTGCACTGTTGTAGGCATGGTCAGAAAACTATAATACGGGTTACGGAGCCACGTTATGTATGTGACTCAGTTGCCTGTTTTCAATTTCATTTTAAAAGAGATTGTTTTGTAATTAGTGCTCCTTTCACTTTTAACTTATAACTATGGGTAAGAAATTCTTCTTTATGCTCAACTGAAATACAGTCTTCATTTTTCAAACTCTTACTGTCTCCACCTTTTCATCGTTCCTTGTAGAGGAAGATAAGGAGAAAAAAATCAGGAGGTAGATATGTTACCAAGTGGAATATATCTAGATATTAACATTAAAAAGATTGGAAAGTGCTGTCCTAAAACCCTGGTATGTGAGCTATTGTTACGTGGTAATAGAAGTTACTTACGCTCTTTCCCTCTTGCCTTTGCCAATGGTGGTATTTACCAAGCTAAAAAATGTTGACTGCAGGACACTCCGTGTCATCAGTCTTGAAAAAACTCGTCAGATTATCCCATGAATGGCTAGGTCACTTAAAAGTACGATACTAATTCTCATTTAACTTTATGTATAGGGGTTTAGGTGGAAAGAGCATTTCTCACCTGGTTCTCACAGGAGAAAGTGAGTTCAGGCTTTCTTCGCTGAAGGGAAAATACTTCTCTCGGAGGAAAAATTAGGATGCAGAGGGAAGATAAAGTTTTTTTGCTAGGCATCTGTTTACGTATGTAATTATTGGAGATTAAGGCAATTTCAGGACATGTTGGTGTCACAGGCATTTCAGTGAAATGACTGTGAAAACTTTCTGGAACTTTTCTGTTTCCAGTTCCTTCTGTCCTTTACACACAGATCATCATTACAGCACCTGTAATTCAGTCCATGGACACCTACACCTCCAAATGATTCTAGATCATGAGTCTACAGAGAGGAGTTGCAGAAGCCAAATCCAGTTCTACATATAGGTAGAGCTTTCTAGCACCTGAATGATCCAGAGATTTCAGACAGATTAGAAAAGGAGGTAGTGTCAAAAATTGGCTGGATCACAGTGACATTAAAATAGCATTAGTTCAGTAGAAGGTATGCATCTTAGTCTAGTGTATGACCCTGTTAAATTGGCTGACTTCACTGGGGAAAAAAGTTTTTGGTGCTTTTGCCATTCAAACAACTGAGCTGTGTTTTCGTAGCTGGCCTGCTGTATCCTATGGAAAATGAACAGCTCGGGAGGGTTAATGAAACAAGACAAGGCATTTACTGCAAGGAAATATTCTTCCCTGTATTCTTTGTTCTTACTGGACCATGATTTTATTGGATACTTGAAGTTGGAGGGAAAACAGTGACAGAGGAGTTTGGTTAGCTGTTTACACAGTTAAAGTACATAAAGACCAATTAATGCAGTTCTTTGTGGCAAGTCCCAAGTGTTCAGTCATGTGAGGCCCAGGAACTTTCTCACCTAGGGTTGCCATTTCCTATTAGAATATGTGATGTCTTTAAAGCAATGATGATGGGAATTTGAGACATAAATAAAAAGTAGCAGTTTTTATTTCACACTCCTGATTTTAATGGATCAGTCTGCCACAGGGGTGTTCAGACACTCCTTTCCTCTTCTTTCCTGTTAAAGTCCAGTCAAAGCAATTCTTCATGTCAGTGCTATTATTTCAGCACTCAAGTTTTCCTGCTTTAAAGACCTGCGTGAGAAGTGTATTGAAAGAGTCTGTTGTGCTGCACTGGTCATTCTGGTATCTTAATTTCTAAAATGACATTATTCTTTGTTGTCCCTTCTTGGTAGGTGAGGAAAGGGTAATAATACGAATGTGCATTCATACTTTCCAGAGCTCTAAATGCACATTTTTCACCTCTGAAATATCTAGGTATTTTGTGCATAAGTGGTGCATAGTTGAATGAAAAGTTTAGCTTGATAGACAGCAGCAGGTACAAAATTTGGATGCATAATAACTGGTAAGCAAAATAATATGGAGTGTATCATTGAGTAATTATATGCAGGAATACTTGTTTCAGTTATAACAAAGTTTTAGATAAGAGCAGGGAAGACAACCAAGTGATTCTTGGGAAAAGAACCTGAAAAAGTCCAGTTGTCTAGCTCAGAGAGGTGAATAGGAGAACAGGATACAGATAATTACAAACGTAGGTGATGGTGCTTACTCTGAGTCACAGCAATGCTGGACTAGGTAGTGGCCAGACAAGGTACTACTGACTAGTCTCGTTTCTCTTAATAATGTTTGCAAACTGAGGGCCTGATGTTCATAGAACTGGGAGCTCTAGCACACAATTAGATTTGTAAGACTGTAGAGCTAAACATAATTCTTTTGAATCATTAAAAGTAAATTATGCTGCCTTATGCTACCATGTCAAGGAATGCATTGTAAGGGCCCCCTGCTCTCCCCCCCATGTGAGTTACTTTCTTGAGATTTTCTATAGAAAGTCTACTTACACATATATGTATGGATTTAATTCAGAGTTTTCTTGAATGTAAGCTGCAATGGAACAGGTGTGTTGACAAAGTATTGCCAACAAGGAAGCAATGGATTGTCTTTTTAGCTCAGTGTTAAAAATTACCTGATTATCAAATGACTGGATAAATTGGGCACAAATCTATTGTGTAGTTCAAAATTAAAGGAAATAGAATATTTAACACCTTATTTTTGAATATGTACAACAAAAAGGAATTTAAAAAAAATGGGATCTTGAATACCTGAAATACTACAAATACTTCATCTTAATATTCTGATTATTTTTGCAGCTATCCTTAGAAGCAGAGTTTTTGTTTGATAGAGCCAAATAGCAAGTTCTGTAAAAAGCATGCTAGTGAAATTTCTCGCTTGTAATTTATTTTCTGTGCTCCTTCAACACTTAGTTACTGATTTTCAAACTAGTATTGGCATAGGATTTCTAATGTGGGTTCCTGTTAGCTATTCTAGAGCTATGCTAAGGATTTTTGCTATGTATTTTAAAAATGTTGTATTGAGTATCAGTATGCAAAGGTTGGATAGTACTTTATGATTTTAAAAATTATAGAGGTAGTTGTAGATACTGTTTGCTCAGTGGCCTCACAAACTTAAGTAATAGTGTAAGACGCTATCAGTCTTGCTTCTGTAGAACAAGATGTAGTAGTAGTACTAGAATCTAGTGCAGTTGAAGCAAGTATCAAAGTCTCATAATCAGGATATGAAAAAAAATAGTTACGTGGGGAGAGAGAGATTGACTTTTTACACAGACACTGGAAATGTATTTAATCTGTTTAAGCTGAACTGTCATGCACAAAAATTCAATCCTTAAAAACTGATACTCATCCCAAGTCAGTATAAAATATTGCAGTGATTCCCCCCCACCCCAACAGAAAGGTTTATGAAACATCAGTTCTGAAATGATGAAAAAATTGTTTCTGTTTGAAAGAATCTGGCAGAATTGCCTCTTTTGGGCACTTACCAAACTGATGCCAGAGAACCTTGCATTTGAATGTTCTTCAGATCCGGTTATTTCAGCCTCTGAAATCATGACAGAGTCCATGATCCGCATCAATTTTATGTGGTGCCAGTACTTGTTTGCTGTTCAGAATCTGCTTAGAAGTGTTGGAATACACAGACATGTAGTGCTGTCATCTTCACTCCATGAGCCATGTCTCCATGAGGCTTAGTGTTGTCTTGACGGAACTGCGCTGTACCATTATTGTCCTGCTATCTAAAGCATGAGTGCTCATCTTCTTGAGCTGGATGAATTGCGCAGCTTTTCCATTGGCAAAAGTAAATTATATTATGGGGTCCTTTTCTTGTCACCTGATTGAAATCTGCTGCACTGCAAGGAGTGGCTTGTACGGATTAATTGTACTAGCAAGTTGCTTTTGTAGGGTGAGCATTCCTGATTGAAAGTGTAAGAAGCTATCTCCACTAATCTGTTTTCATGTTTTGAGGGTGCTGGTGTCAGCTTTTCCTGTCCTAATCCAACATAGACATGGTGAAGGCATGCTTATTCCAAATAAAAGTGGTGACTGCTAAACATACATGTATAAAGTTGATAACCTCATACAGAAAAACAAACAATACAGATAGATTTGCCTTCCTTTCTTCCTTTCTTCTTCCTTTCTTCCTTTCTTCCTTTCTTCTTCCTTTCTTCCTTTCTTCCTTTCTTCTTCCTTTCTTCCTTTCTTCCTTTCTTCCTTTCTTCCTTTCTTCCTTTCTTCCTTTCTTCCTTTCTTCCTTTCTTCCTTTCTTCCTTTCTTCCTTTCTTCCTTTCTTCCTTTCTTCCTTTCTTCCTTTCTTCCTTTCTTCCTTTCTTCCTTTCTTCCTTTCTTCCTTTCTTCCTTTCTTCCTTTCTTCCTTTCTTCCTTTCTTCCTTTCTTCCTTTCTTCCTTTCTTCCTTTCTTCCTTTCTTCCTTTCTTCCTTTCTTCCTTTCTTCCTTTCTTCCTTTCTTCCTTTCTTCCTTTCTTCCTTTCTTCCTTTCTTCCTTTCTTCCTTTCTTCCTTTCTTCCTTTCTTCCTTTCTTCCTTTCTTCCTTTCTTCCTTTCTTCCTTTCTTCCTTTCTTCCTTTCTTCCTTTCTTCCTTTCTTCCTTTCTTCCTTTCTTCCTTTCTTCCTTTCTTCCTTTCTTCCTTTCTTCCTTTCTTCCTTTCTTCCTTTCTTCCTTTCTTCCTTTCTTCCTTTCTTCCTTTCTTCCTTTCTTCCTTTCTTCCTTTCTTCCTTTCTTCCTTTCTTCCTTTCTTCCTTTCTTCCTTTCTTCCTTTCTTCCTTTCTTCCTTTCTTCCTTTCTTCCTTTCTTCCTTTCTTCCTTTCTTCCTTTCTTCCTTTCTTCCTTTCTTCCTTTCTTCCTTTCTTCCTTTCTTCCTTTCTTCCTTTCTTCCTTTCTTCCTTTCTTCCTTTCTTCCTTTCTTCCTTTCTTCCTTTCTTCCTTTCTTCCTTTCTTCCTTTCTTCCTTTCTTCCCTCCTTCATGTATGTATGCATGTATACCAGACTCTTGGTGTGATATGCTGGGGTTGAAATGTTTGTCTTACGTAGACTTGGGTCAAATCAACACTGTCTCCCTGCAGTGCTGTGTTGCCTGATGGGTACCTGGTATGGCCGTTCAATTTTTGTGGTACAAATTGGAGAGATTGTATTTCTTGCCCAGCATTATGCAGCTTTCAGGAATACATTCTGATAAACATCTAGAGGTGAGGATCATAGAGGATTGGAATTTAACCTGACCTCTGTGCCCCTCCTCCCTCCATGGAATGTAAAGCAACCGATTTATAATGCCCTCTGTCATTCATAAGTATTCTTTCTTTACCATTATCATGAAGATAACTAAATGTGTGAATGGAGCATTATGTGCAGTGAATTTATTTCTAACTAAAGATAACACAATTACTTGTAAAATAGGAGAAAATAAGATTTTGAGTTGCAACTTAATTTGCATGTATCATTTAATGATGAGTTTATCCTGTCAGTTAGAACCAAAACAGATGCGTTTTTTTAAAAATGTAATATTTTATCGTGACTCTATTTAAAATGGGCATTGCATGTTATCAAACAGTAGAATGGCAAGTGATTCCCTTCTCTGTTTCCATTTTTGCCAGGCTAGTCCTGTCTCAGTTACGCCAAACTTAAGACTGGGATCTGCTTTTAAGTGGCTTTTAGTATGTCACTTTATGTGGGTAAAGACTGCCAAAACAAATGTTTGTGGAATTGTGATGCGATATATTTGTGATTTTTATGAATATTTTTACTGCTATGGATTCTGATGCAATAAACAGTGAGTTCTTGTACCACTGATTGAATCTGGCCTGGTATTAGAAAGGGGAGGGCTGTATTTAGAGGATACTGCAGGAATATACCATGTGCCTTGCACAGTGTAACTGACAGTAATATGTTATGGTTATTTGTGGATAGAAGTGTCTTTCTAGTTGGTATGACATCTATGAAATGCAAGCCAATCTTGCTGTTGATTTACTAAAAAAAGTTTTATTGTGGTGGCTTTTATTCCCTGGAGAGTTTTATGTAAAGTGCTGTTGTGGTTTAACCCTGATCGGCAACCAAGCACCACACAGCTGCTCGCTCACCCTCCCCCTGCCCCGGCGGGAAGGGGGGGAGAACCAAAAAACCCCTAAAACGCGTGGGTTGAGAT
>VZTL01014219.1:0-12001 GCA_013400535.1 Scopus umbretta
AGATTGTAAAATTGGGATCTGTATCTATGACTGTGTATATGGATTTTTTCAATATGTAATTGTTTTCTTTTATTTCAGCCCTTTAATTTTTTGAAGGAAAAGACTATTCTTTTAAATTACTTGGCTCCAAGTGGTGAAGCTTTAACAGTGAAAGCTAACATATGATGCTTATTGAAGTTGCAAGATATGGCACCCTTGATAGTGAAGAAGCAGTACAGTGTGTATTTGGGGTCTGAGACCTAACAACTGTTTGGCTTGGATTATGTATTATATATTATATAAATCCTTCCCTCTATATATTTATTATCCCAAAGAAAAGACTGGTTTCAGTCCTCTCTACATGACCTTATCTTTACTGTACTGCCTGAACTGAGATCACTGCAGGCGATGAAGGCAAGATTCTGAAAGTATAAAAATAGGAGAGGAATAGGGGGAGAAAAAGAAAGTGCTAATATTGGCTTTATGCTGTAGTTATTTAGCTCTGGCTGAAGAGGAGGTAAGATGCGATTGTGGGGGTCAAGTTCTAATAAACCACTTTTCTCTGGGAAGTCCTGTGGGCTATGGGGTGACTTGTGGAGCTCAGTGGTAATGCATCAAAGGCGCAAAGGAGAACTGAGGAGTTGTTTGCAGGTATTGATACTAACCAATACTTTGCGGGCTTGTATACCTTGGCAGCTAGGACTATGGAGCACGAGAGGACCGTTACTGAACTCATGTCCTTCTCTATGAAGGATGGATTTCTTAATGTTAGGAGCACTGGACTGAGTATTTGACACTTATGTGTTTGGTAGTTTCAGTCCAGCTATTTTGTCTCTTGTTATCTCCATTCCCATGTGTAGAATGGAGATACTACGTGCTTTCTGTGTGGCGTGATCTGATCACCACAATTGAAATACAAGTCTTTACTGAGATATCTCTACTGCTTACTGATGATGTATAGGAATTTTCAGATTTTCTCCTAATTAGTTGTCCTTCTGCACCCCAAACCTACATAGGTACATATTTCTTTGCCTTTGCAGAATTCCATTAACTTCAGGTCAGGTTGCAGTCTTCCTTCCTGCATAACAATGGAGAACCAGAGATTTGCTCTGTCCATAGTAGCTTGGAGTTGAGGAAAGTGCTTTTAAAAACAAACCCCAAATTGGGAAAAAAGTTTTCAAATAAATTTTAAAATTAGGTCTTATTCAGTGTAAATCAATCAATAGTCTAGATATTCAACAAAATTAATTTTCTATTCTAATTTTTTCTATTTATTTCTTTGGGTTTCTCTAAGACTTTTGTGATGGGAGTTGCATATAACAATATAACTGAATGTCTCTCCAAATACTTTTAATGTATTATCAACCGCTTTTTCTGTATTAGTATTATCAGGAAGTAAATGACCACAGTATTATGGGGTGAGTTTTAAAACTGTGAGTGTGGAATTACACATTAAAACTGAAAAGACAGTGAGTGAGCTGTGTGTATACTTCCTCTTGAATCTTTAAAAGTATATTCTTGCAGGGAAAGAACTTTTGCTCTCTCATTCTGTCTTTTTATGCTATGGGCTGAAAGACATTTTGGGGGGAAGTCAACAGGAAGAGTTCATATGAATATACCAATATTCATTGAAAGTCTCCATTTAATCACTTCAATAATCATATGCTGGAGAGCACAAAAGCAGTTATAAGACTATTCCTCATTCTTAAGAAACTGCTGCGTATGCTGAAAAGAGGCCTAATTTGTAGACTGAAGGCAGAACTTTTCAGTTCTGGGCATATTGTATAATCACAATTCTGACAGGGTTAGCCTGGAGCAGAGTGAAAATAAGTGTTGAATTCATTTCTTGCATAATTTCTCTGAACTAATCAAGTATTTTCCATATGAAGTCAATGGGGGATAAAGGAAAAAAAAACACCCCAATGTTTCCTTAAATGGAGTTTCTTTTGTACTGCTTATGGTTTTCTGTACTGTAGTGTGGACAAGCCATCACTAGAAAGACTTCTTTTTAAATAATCTTTTCTGAGATCCCACTGAAGTAAAGATTAAAAAAATAATAATAATCAAGAATTGTTTAGAGTTTGTGAGATGATAGAACACTAGTAAGCTGTTATGCTTTCCCTTGGACATGTTGGTCTTCTGCCTTCCTTCCTATGATGTCAAGACCAAACATGTGTTTCACTGTGGTTAATAGTAGTAATAACCTGTGAAAACACTCATACTCTGAAAGAGATGGTAACATTGCTACACTTGGTTTGGTATCAGGAATTGTGGACTTGTCACACATCTAATTTTGATCAAAACCAGAGATGTGGCTCATAAAAGTGTATCTCTTGATATAGTACAGTTGATACAGAAAAGCTGAATTTCTATAAATGCATTGTGTTAAAAAAAAAAAAGTTATACAGAATAAGCAAACTATACGCTATCTGGACTGAAAGCTGCATCACTGACAAATGTCAAAAATAGTTGCCAATTATGTGGTGTCAACAGCCAGAGGTTTGAGGTCCCTCCAGAAAAATTTCTGAGTCAACAGTGCTATTATCAACAAAAACTGACAGGTCAGATTACTATTACAGCATGATCTGATTCTTGGGTTAAAAGGCCATAATTCACACACATTTTAGTACAGCCCTGTGCAAGCTTATACATTTCAGAACATGGAATGTGGGCTATAAACATGGGATGGCTGAATCGGAAAGATTTAAGGAACATCCCTGATGAACTTCCAAAAAAAAGAAGTGAGAAAAAAGTATGTGCACTATTGACAAAATCAGAGTTGAGACTACTCTATCTAGTGCTTGAAGGAGGAAAAAAAAAAGGAGGGGGGAATACTGGACAGTATAAAAAGGCAAGCCACTAAAGTGTCTAACATAATATTTCAGGAGCTAGAGTGTGAGCTTTCCATTATGAATCTTTAGAAATTTGTTCAGTTCAATTTATTGTAGAACATCCTATCTTGAAAAGAAATTCAAGAATGCTGTTAGATTTGGGGATCTCGGAATTACAAGAAAGCTCAGTGCCTAATGGCTGAGCTTACATTATTAAACATTGAAATTAAAATGATGTATCTTACATGTGAGGTTAATTAAGCATCAAAAGCAGTTATTGTGGGCATGGGCTATAAGAATAAGATTTCCACTGGAGTGTTTAAAGTATCAACCACATCAACAAACAATCATCCACAAGCATAACCTATTTTTTGTATTTTAAATTAGCTCATGAGGGAAAAGCCAAATCATCAGGTTAGACGATCATAGAGTTTCTTTATAACTAGCAAATCATGACCCTGTGAGATAGCTCTCTGTGACCAGCAGACCTTTCAGAACATTCAGGGTGAACAACTACTGACTCATTCCTTTTTACATTTAAATAGCATCCTTAAATCAAATCTTCTGCGTCTCTTTGAAATGTCATACTTTCTAATGCTTTTTTGATGTGTTCCTTTTTATCCCTTTGATTTTTTATTTTTTTTTCATAATGTCTTCAGGGTTTTTTGGTAAGGTATTTTAGAAAAAAAATCGTTCTGTGCTTGGTGCCATATCAGACAGCTTGCTGACATCAATCTGATGTTTCAAGATCCTATAGCTCTTCATTCTAGTGCAATAAATCTGTTGAAAGACTAAGCTCATAGTTCAGACTCCACCTTTTCCTAGATGTGAAGCACACATTTGTAACAGAACTCAGTCATGTATTCTAAATTTGCTACATGCAATGTAATATTTAAAAACAGGATGGAAGAGAAAGTAAGTCACCTTCAATATCTTTCTGAAAATAAATACCTTTGCTGTTTTGTTTTGGTTTTTTCTTTAAATTTTTTTAACCTATCCTTGAGGCTTAAAGTCTCATGAACAAAAATCTCTGCTGGAAATATGTAAATTCATATGATTATATATATTATGGCATGCATATGCTTCTCATTATCTGCCATTATCTTTTTCTTTCCCCTCCACCTTTAGGTGAAGTCTTGACTATGATTCTGCAGGAGTTGTGAATTAACAAACCTTATTGGCAAAATAATTTTCCTAATAGTTAAGATGTTTTTCCAGTTATCAAACTCTGAAAAACAGTGGTAACAAAAGTTGCTGCCATGTGTAATTAACTTTTTTTTTTTTTTCCCTTGGATTTATATTGCCTTTGAACAAGTTAAACCAGTAAGGCCTTAAAATGAACCTTCTTTCAAAGCAGGCAAGTATCGTTAAGTGCTTCTAGGACATAAGACAATATTGTTTTCTGGATCATGTCTACTGAGGCACGGTTATGCCATATGCTGAAAAAAGATAGAAAGTGTATTTGCTTCTCAAGCAGACTGTATTACATGTTGACCAAAGAAAAAATCCCTCTCGTAACTGGTAGAGGCAGCAATACGCAAAGGAAAAAAGATCAGAGAGAGGAGCGTACAAGGTCTGTTTTTCATTTTGGTTTGGTAGTGGTGACCATGTTTAATAAAAATGGAGTAACTTAATTTGCAATGAGGAATACTTCTTGGAGAATGGGAAACTGTATACAGGAAACTAATGCCTAAGATTTAAACTCAGTCTCTACCTTCATCCACATTAACTTTATTTTCCTGGCAAGCACTAGATGATAAATGTTTGCAAAGCTGTTTTCTCAACTGAAAAATGTTTTAAAAATGAAGAATTTTTATACTAGTGATACATTAAGTGTCCAGCCATAAGACTGTTTTTTGGTACAGTATTGACAAGCTTACTTCTACCTCTGTGGTATTGAAGATCACAGTACAATGAGAATACAGACACTTAAAAAAAAAAAAAGTATAATTTCATTACTGCTTTGGGGGCTGCATGTGGTATCTGAATTTTTTTTTTTTTTTGCCTCTTCCACACGTGATATACATTATTTTCATTATTAATGAAATAATAATGCGTACATATTCAGACCTCATTTGATATATGCCATTTTGCTGTAGCATGTATTTTGATAGGCTTACTTTTTTGTTAAGCCTTAAAGATGGCTTTTTAGTTCTACTTGCGATATAGCTCCTCAATTGTGTGGGTTTTTTTGTTTTTATTTTTTTAATCTTCAGTTCAGGGGATGAGGCTGTTAACTATGAAGTTAATTTGGCTGTGTATGCATGTACCACACCATTCTCCTGAAGTGCAGTTCAGGGAGTGAGATTGTTAGCTACAAAACTAATATGACTGCAAACTCTAAATGGCTATTGTATGTCAGGAAAAAGTTATTAGTCTATGGTGATGTATTTAATAAGTTGCTTTTTGAGTTAGTATTTGTACTGTGTATTCACCTTGTATTTGCTTATCATGAACTATCAAATAAATTGTCTCCGATATTGCGGTGGTGTCCATTAAAGACTGTATTTCCTTTATTTAAAAGTATACTAGTTTTCATATGGTTAAAGAAAGTGACATATGGTGGTAATCATTAAATGGGTCTCACTGCTCTGAACTGATACCTTAATTTTTTTTTTCCCCATCTTGAATAGACAAATATTTCACAAAATNTAATGTAGTTTCATTATGATACCTTTCTGTCTTCGTATGTGACATAGTTGGTAGTAACTGGTGCTGCTTTCCATCACCATTTACCCATTCGTATTGTAATACGCTATGTCTTTGCTAGTTTCTCTGAGATTTCTGTGTGGTACTGTGATAAAGACCTTGTTAAAATCCAGATTAATTATATTCATGCTATATTCCTTCATCTGCCCAATCTACTACTGTGCTGTAAAAAGTCTTCAGGTTAGACTGTGCCAATACCTTAGTGTTTGTTGTTGTTTGTTGTTTTGTGGATTTTTTTTTTCCTTCCCCACCCCACCCCCTTGTGACTTGGTAAGTTCTATAGAGGATACCTAGAAATAAATTCATAGGTTTTTATTATTATGCTTACTTAGTATTGTACCTGTATTCCAAAGCAAGTTCAGAGGTTCTGAAGCATGCTAGACATGAACATTAAGACAGAGACTTTTGAAGAAGCCTAAGGGATCCAAATGCCAGTGTCCCATTAAATTGAGAAGGAATGAAGTGTCTTGATTCCTTAGCGTCATTGGTTTGTACAGAACTTAATATTCAACCTAACAGCAAAACCATCTAACACCTCATTAAATTACATCTGTCAGCATAACAGGCTTACAGTTTTCTACACATAAAGAGCCATACGCTAAAAAATACCAAGTTAGTCTTAAAGGTCTTNTTGAATAGACAAATATTTCACAAAATTCTGAGTAAAAACATAAGGTTAGGAAATAAATCAATGCACAACTCTATAGTCATCTCTGCTGCTGCTTTGAAAATGTTACTGAGGTGAATTTTTCCCCTAGGTCCTGTATTGGCATATTGAATAATACTGGCCTTGGTAGCAAGGTGTCTTGGTTTCAGCTGGATGGAGTTAATTTTCTTCCTNCCCACCCCACCCCCTTGTGACTTGGTAAGTTCTATAGAGGATACCTAGAAATAAATTCATAGGTTTTTATTATTATGCTTACTTAGTATTGTACCTGTATTCCAAAGCAAGTTCAGAGGTTCTGAAGCATGCTAGACATGAACATTAAGACAGAGACTTTTGAAGAAGCCTAAGGGATCCAAATGCCAGTGTCCCATTAAATTGAGAAGGAATGAAGTGTCTTGATTCCTTAGCGTCATTGGTTTGTACAGAACTTAATATTCAACCTAACAGCAAAACCATCTAACACCTCATTAAATTACATCTGTCAGCATAACAGGCTTACAGTTTTCTACACATAAAGAGCCATACGCTAAAAAATACCAAGTTAGTCTTAAAGGTCTTGTTTGTATTTTGCCTGGAATTCTGGTTTACAAATGTTAGCACATTAAAAGTAATTTCTCTATTTGTTTCTTCTTCTCCTTTGTTCCTGATATTCCTGCCCCTTCTTCCAAAAGTGCCAGGCATCACCTTAAAGTGGCAGCAGCTGCTGTGGTGGGGGCAGTGTCTGTGGGGAGAAGGTTGAAAGCACCGAGATATGTGTACAGTAACATCTGTAAATGTCAGATTTTAATCTGTTTCTGCGTGTAAGTCAGAATCTTCAAACCTAAAAGACAACTGTTGCTCCAGGGGAAATGGGGAGACACTATGCCTTGGGATATGATGGAGAACTGAAACAAAATCTAGTCTTTGGTGTAGAGGTTTGTTCAAACTCTGCCTAGGGAAGGAGCTGTTCAAGACAGCAAACCTACTTACTGTCCCCTTTAACTTAGATTTTCTTTAATGAATTGGGTGTGGGGCTGTAATCACCTATTACTGGCTTTTGAATTGACCTGAGAATATTATTTTTCTTTTAATTGAGGAAAGCTTAGTCAAATAATTTAAACTGTAGTGGAGTGCTTTTGAGTTGCACAGCTGAATACCAGTAGCAACCCTGCATACTCTAAGTTGTGGGGAGTTTTTGGTCATGTTCACCCCCCTTCTGTAAAAGTAGTCCTCAGGAACAAACATCAGGGATTGAAAACCATTGCTTTCCTCCATGTCAGGATGAGAATATGAGAACAAGTAGCTGTTTAATTTTTATAAACCATCTTAAAATAGACTTGTCTTTGCTAACACATCTAAGAAAAAAATGTTATTCATGTGGCAAACCCCAACACTTAGAAGTGTTTATGCTGAGGAGGTAGGAGTTTTAACTAAGAGACAAAAAAAGAGTGTTTTCCCTGAGTGGGGTTATTGGCTGTGTCACAAATAGTGTATCTTTCATCCTGGTCTTCAATCTTCAATTCAAGGTGGCTTCAGGGAGAAAAAAGTAAAATCTTGAATGTTCCTGTAGAAAATACCACCTTGATTAACAGCTGTTCTTTTAAGGTAATATGAACCACCCTGGCAAGCTGATGATAATAGTCTTCTAAAATGTATTCTTCAAAGTGATGTTGGTTGTGTGTGTTGACATATCATTTTTGCTATAGTTATGGGTGTATGAGCTAATACTTTAGACTATAGCTCTAGAAGGACAGAAAATGCACAAAGGACCCAATGCACCATAGTCTTTCCACTGGAGGACAAATATTTTTTTCTGTGTGAAAGAAATGCAAAGCATCCTAAGCAAAATTACAAGCTTTTAAACAATGATAAGTCTAGAAACCTTGACTATGCACTAAATATGCAATAATTTATGACATGAAATGAGGAAAAATGTAGTTGTTCAGTCTTACTGTGTTTTGGTACTTCATCCATGCATGTTTTTGTATAGTACTGTGCAAATAAAATATTCTTCCTATTTTAAAGACAGGTCCTTATGTTTTTCCTATCTGTGAACAGGCATTCGATAATACATTATAAATTGTTTATACAAATAGTAATTAATTTTAATGATTACTTATAAATGTCTATATTTACAGAAAACTTTCAATAGATCAAACTACCATTCTTGTAAAATATTCTGTAAACTAAGCGAGGCTTAACAGATCACAACCAAATCTTCCGAGTCCTGATCTGTCATGAAAACTTTATAAATATTCTCAATCCTTAGGAGCAGCCTCCCATACTTCCAAGCAGTTTTAGGTGATTTGAGACTTATTCACATAGGTCTCATACAGATCTCAAGACTCCAAAGAAGTCCAAAGCAGCATTGGTAAAATAGTGAGATTTTTGAGTAATGACAGATTTCTGTGCCTCTTTGGTGTTTACCATTTACAGTGAGAAGAGTGGAATAGTTAAACACATTTATTCTGCCTGTTGTTGCACAGTAATTTTTAACATGTACTATTTTAAAAAGAATATGCATCTTCACTGCTAAAAAATCTTGTATTTCATTCTCTTTTTCTGAAATAGTATATCCAAAATATCTCAGTCTTGTCTCTGACACTATTCACAAGTACTCTGCATTAAAAATTTGTAATAGATGATAAAAGCAAAAGGCAAATATGGATGATTAATGTTTCTGTTGCAGCTTTTAAAGTAACAGCAAACATGTCTGCCAGGTGACTTGTATCAGGGAATTTTGTGTTTAATCCAGTATTTATTTATGGTGTAGTGCATGAAGACTTAGACAACTCGCAAATGAAAGACGTGTGACAATGCATACTTTTCACACTTTGAGTGGTTTACTAATGGTACTAATAAAAGGTCTGGCTGAAGTCTATTTTTGATGTGCACTGATTATTAGATGGAAGTATTTCTTGAAACTTTATTTAGATTCTGGCTATCTTCTTTACCAAAGAGCCAGAATTTGTTTCTAAAGAAGCAGAGTACAGCAAATAGAGTTGATAGCAGCTGGCAAAGATGATCTTATGTATTTTTCATTTAATTCCATTCACTGACTCAATTTGTGTACAGGAAAAAAGCATTTCAAGTAGCACTTTCTTTACTATTCCAAGGTCACTCTTCTGAAATTTGGAAACAATAAAACTTGCAAAGACCAGTGATTCATTTACAATACCATAAAATTAGTCTTTAAGTTTTGGGTACTATGTGTTATTAATGAATACAATGAAGCTGATTTTTAATATGGACTGTATCTTCCTTTTTATTTTTTTTAAAGTCTGATTAAAATTCTTTTCCATAGGGATGGAAAGAACAAAAAAAGGCTCCAAATCCATCTAGCCTTCAATCTGAAAATGGGTAGTTTTCTAAACATTTGCTGTTATCTTTCCCCGTAACTGGGCAAACATTCCTGAGATGAGGTATCATTCCATATCTAAACATAAACAGATCTATTGTTTTATATCAAAATATTGACGGTACTTTTCACTTTAGAATAACTTAATTGTTTCTTTCCACTTCAGAAACTGGATCACATGGAACTAAATACTGAACAAATCTTTAAAGGTATAAGGACTCCATTTAGTTATGCAACATTTTGGCAACTCTAATCCAGACTTGCGTACTCTACCTCATGCTGTACAGCAGACAAATCCTCAGTGTATATATACATATATTGGGGAAGTAGCTGAAGACATCTTACCACTTTATCCTTGACTAATTAAAATAGTTATTGCCATGTCTTTTTGCAGCTAACTTTAGTGATGCTGTTCTTTCTGTTCTTCAGTTACCTTTGGTTTTCTCAAAACCCTGTGGCCCTCTTAAAACAAAGCACTGCTTACTTGTGGAGGTAATTTAGTAAACATTTGCCTATGAAGCCTTCCTGAAATCAGAAAATTTTGGCTCCACCAGCTGCCTCCATTTTAACTAGACATCATGACTTACCATGCCCACAGAACTGGAGAATAAAGCATTTTGTGTGCTGTGCAGCTACTGGTCACGCTTGGCACCTCACCTGCTGTCTTTCCTATTCCCTGAGCTTCTCAGTAGGTTTACCTATTCCAGTGGCTTCTTCTATGGTCTACTTAGTGCAGTAGCGGTGTGTCCTCAATCAGATCCTACAGCATATTTCATACAGCCTCTGCTCCAGTGGGGAGGGTTGTATAGAGAATGGTATATGGTATAATGTATAGAGTGGTGGCAAGCAGGAGTGCTGGACGTTGTGGTTAGGAGGTTGCTCATGTAACCGCTGAGAGTAGCGTTCTTGCAGGAAAGGCAACTCTGTCTTGGGTTGGCAGTGCTGTGGGGAAAATGTCAGGTTGCTGGCAGGGGTGGGTATCTCAGCTGCTCTCTATGCACCAGTCACGGGACTGCCTGAAGCAGAGTGCAATAGACGTGGAGGAAACCTCCACCCTGACTCACCCTGGGCCCACCTTTAGAAACAAGCTGAGCTCTCCAGGGCTGACAGATGAGGCTGCTGTGATTTTCCCCCACCTCCCTCTTCACAGTTATTGGGGCCTTTTTTTTGCCTTGTTCTTCCAAGGCGGTGGGCTCTCTGTGACAATTGGGTCTTTTTTTCCCAACGCAGACCTACTCAGTCACTGCTCCCCACTGTCTCAAGGATAACTCTGTGCGAGACTGCTGATATGTTTGGTTTCTTTCTTTCAATTGGCTGCTCTGCTGGGACCTTGAGCAGTGTGTGGCTGTCATGGTCCAGATGTGGGAGAGCCAGTCTGTGGATTCTAAAGATTTTAATCTTTTTCGAGTGATGAGGAATAAACAAAAGCTTTCTCTTTTGTAGTAGCAATTTCTGTATATTGATTTTTTTTTTTTTTTGCTTCTGTGTTCTCTCATTCATTTGGTTACTGGTAGATTGTAATTCTGTTTGCTTTTAATACAGAATAAACTATGCATCCAGTTCTGTGACTGACTTTCTGATGCACCTCATATGTATTACACGGTGCATTTAAAATACCATCTTCCTCTTCTGAATTGTTTGATCTACTGAAGACTTTATCTGTATAAAAATACTTCCATTGCAGTTATCTACTGTTTTCTTTGGGAGCAGCACCAAACGCTCCAGAAAAAGGGGGAAAAGCCTGCTGTGGGCAGAACTGAAAAATCCGTTCACAGGCAAAGCTTGCCTAAGCCTCAGGAATTAACACTGATGTTTTAGCCCTTACTTCAGTGTAATTGTGAATATTCTCATTATTTCTACAAGTACTCAAGAATCTATGGATTTCTACCTGAAACTCTGATCTCCAAAGATTAGATCTGACAATAAGTTTTGCTAATTGTTTGTTTGGTTTAAAGAAAGTGCAGTGGGGTTTTGTTTTGTTTGGACTGGATAGGAGGAGAGGTTTAAATTTCCTGTGGTTTGGTTCTATCACTTCCCTGTTCTCATACTGTGAGAGTAAATGTAGAAAAAGTCCAATTCTTATTTTCAATTTTACCTTTTTTTTTTTTCTTTTTTTACATACTGCATTTCAGAGGCTTGTGTTGTGGTTTAACCCCAGTCGGCAACTAAGGACCACACAGCCACTCACTCATGCTTTCCCCCCTGCCCCACAGTGGGATGGGGGAGAGAACTGGGGGGAAAAAAAAAAAAGTAAAACCCATGGTTTGAGATAAAGGTAGTTTAACAGGACAGCAGAGAAAGAGAAAATAGTAATAATAATAACAATAAAAGAATACACCGAACAAGTGATGCACAATGCCATTGCTCACCACCCGCTGACCGATGCCCAGCCCGGCCCTGAGCAGTGATCGCTGCCCCCCAGCCAACTCCCCCCAGTTTCTATACTGAGCGTGACGCCATATGGTATGGAATAGCCCT
>VZTL01014219.1:31552-43039 GCA_013400535.1 Scopus umbretta
GCAACGAAGCTGGTGAAGGGCCTGGAGAACAAGTCTTATGAGGAGTGGCTGAGGGAACTGGGGTTGTTTAGATTGGAGAAGAGGAGGCTGAGGGGAGGCCTTTATCGCTCTCTACAACTTCCTGAAAGGTGGGTGTGGTGAGGAGGGTGTTGGCCTCTTTGCCCAAGTAGCCAGCGATAGGACGAGGGGTAATGGCCTCAAGTTGCACCAGGGGAGGTTTAGATTGGATATTAGGAAAAATTTCTTTACTGGAAGAGTGGTGAGGCATTGGAACCGGCTGCCCAGGGAGGTGGTGGAGACCCCGTCCCTGTAGGTGTTCAAAAAATGTGTGGATGTGACACTTTGGGACATGGGTTAGTAGACATGGTGTTTTGGCTTGATGGTTGGACTAGATGATCTCAGAGGTCTTTTCCAACCTTAATAATTCTATGACTCTATGATCATATGAGGCTGTTGAGCCAAAGAACTTTTCCAGGCTCCTGTCAGCTGTAGAAGATGGGGAGGGATACCCCTCTTCAGCTTGGCTCACAGCTCATGTCTGCTTTCTTTCTAGAAGTTACTGCCTCCTTGGATATGCTACCACCATTAAACAATCACTTCTTAATTGGTCAGTCTAGCAAAGACCTTATTATCAAAATAATTTGATTTTGGTCCTCAACAGCAGGATGGGGAGATAATCATGGGGAAGATCAGTTTGTGGGTCTGAGAGATCCCCACTCCTTAGTGGGAGGGTGGTGAAGAGTGGGTGCAGGGAGAACGGATGGGAAGAGGAATCTGAAAGATCCCCAGGCTTAGAGCAGGCTGAACATACAGCAAAAACTGCATACTGAAAAGGACACAGCCTATGTTCATAGTAGATCTTGGAGGTATTTTTTCTAGCAATCTAAAATGAGACAGGAGCATCCTGAATTCTTCAAAGGTGGGAACATCAAGCCTGCAAGGAAATTCAGGCTGACCCTTGAGAGCACTAGGCTGTTGTCAGGTTGAAGAGACTGGGGGGTATTGCTGTGCTTGTGCTGTGGGACAGAAGCAAACCCAGGTCAGTTCTGCCAGGGTTTACCTCATCTGCTGCAGTGTCATACAAATGTGGCTGAATTGTTCTAGCTTCTGGCTGGGAGTGGCTTTTACCGTAGTGTCCCGAAATAGGTCATCTGCAGCTATCTGGTTTTGCTCTTGCTGTTTAGGAGGTTGTGGACATTCGATATTTTTATTTTTATTTTTATTTTTTTTACCCTTTTCATCCTTTCTCCATCTTTTCTTTCTCAAGGATACTAATATCAAACCCAAATTATTTCACTTGATGCTGATATTTTTTAGAAATGCAGTGCTTCAGATGACAACATTCTTACCACCTAGAGGCACTTTTCATGTGTGTTTTCTCTATTTTGTTCTCTGAAGGAAGGTCAGTCACATCTACTACTTCAGATTTTTATGAAATTTCAATTTTAAACAGTGTCATAGTTCTCCACAGAGAGATCAAACCAGAGCTGCATCAAATTGCATTCTGACCTGAAGGTATTAATCTCAAACTGCAATTCAAGGTGCTTCCCCTCATTAGTTTAATGAATGCTACAGCAGTTTGTCTCGGTTGACTTTTTTCATAAATAATTGGAAGCCCTTTGTGGCCATGGCTTAATATCATTTCATGCCCTATCCCTTAATGATTCACAGACAATTTGTTAATCTGGAACTCTATTTTCCTTGAAACACTCCTGTCCATAGTGATTATTCCCATAACTGCACCAAGCTGATTGAGAACTCTGGCTCCTGCCGTGTACCATTTCCATCAGAACAGATGCTAAGGAAATTTGCTACTTCACTCTCCTGACTCCTTTTGACTAGAAGTTTTGATCAAGTGTTTATTATGTGAACAGTGGGTTTGATAGCAACTAATTTACATTAATATACAGGTAATTCTGTATTATCTTTCTGATGTAGTGAAGGTATAGATTCAATGTGCTGCCTGCTGACTCAGGCCAGGCAGCTGCCAATGCGATTGTACAAAGCATTCACGCTGACTCTTGCTGATATCACCATAAGACTTAAGTTGTTGGGTGAGCTGCAGAACTGGACAAATAGACCCTACCACTCATAGACAAATCTGCCTTTCCTCTCCATAGAGGTCTTAGAGGATTCTGTTTTTTCACTGACATGAAGTTCCAGAAATTTCCAAACCTGTTTCCCACGAGCTATCATAGGGTACTGTGGATTCAGATGCTAAATAATAAGTTGAGATTTAGTTGGTTTAAGTGTTATTCGCGTACACATGTATGTATTTGCAAACATACATTAGCATTTTAGTTCAGATCAGAAGCGGGCTTTGGAAGTGTCCTGGTTTCAGCTTAGTTCATTTTCTTCCTAGTAGCTGCTATAGTGCTGGGTTTTGAACTTAGCATGAGAACAATGCTGATAACGTGCTGATGGTTTAGTTGTTGCTCAGTAGTGTTTAGTCTAGTCAAGGATTTTTCAGCTTTCTATGCTCTGCCGGGTGCACAAGAAGCTGGGAGGGAACGCAGGCAGGACAGCTGACCCAACCTGGCCCCAGGGCTATTCCATACCACCTGATGTCATGCTCAGTATAGAAACTGGGGGAGCTGGCTGGGGGGGCAGCGATCGCTGCTTGGGGCCGGGCTGGGCATCGGTCGGTGGGTGGTGAGCAATGGCATTGGGCATCACTTGTTCTGTATTTTCTATTAATATTATTATCATCATCATCATTATTATTATTATTTCCTTTTTCTCTGCTGTCCTATTAAACTGCCTTTATCTCAGCCCACGGGTTTTAGGTTTTGTTTTTCGGTTCTCTCCCCCATCCCGCCAGGGCAGGGGGAGGGTGAGTGAGCGGCTGTGTGGTGCTTGGTTGCCGATCAGGGTTAAACCACAACAGGAAGGAAGTATTCCAGTTGTCCCTACTCACTGCACTTTGCACCATGGAGCGTACAAATTGGATTTTATTTAGACCAGAACAAACTGAGGTGTGCCTAATGTACTCATTAGGCATCATGAGCTTACCTCTACTGGTGACCAACTGCTAATGGACTGGTAGGCATTCAGCCCATGAGATCAGGTTAGGCCCCATCCAAAGTAATCGCCTGCATCTCAAAATGTTCATTGTGTGGCTATAGGCTCCTCAGCACTACTGTAGGGCACCGTACTTAGCTGTGCAGATCGATTGCCATTATGCTGCGCTACTGCCTATTGTAAGCATTTAGATATAATCAGGGAGTCTGAAAATCAGAGAAGTATGAACTGTTTTTCATTTTTTATTTCTTTCTTTTGAAATGTTTCTCCTGAATGCCAAGATGTTGTAGCTATTAGTACCAGTGCTGGAACAATCTGAAAATGTTTGAGCCTTTTGTGAGCATGCGTTTTTATAGCCTCATAGTAGTGACTGTGGATAAGGGCAGTGAAGATCCAAGTTCCAGATGGATTTCAGTGCTTTGGTTTGCGTGCTTAAAAACATTGGTAGTGTATTTTACAGTATATTGTGTTTGATATAGTCTACAAGGAAACAAACATGGTTGGGAGACTAAGCAAGACTTAAGAATGTGTGTTTACAGGTAAACAACAAGTAAACAATATATCCCAGAATGATCAAATTGCAAATAGTCATCAGTTTTACCTCTGCACAAGTATGCAGATTTCACTGACTAAGGATGTAACTGAAGACAGATTTAGTGCCAACTACACAGCACAAATTGAAGGAAAATAGAGACACACACTTGTACTCTTCGTTTGCAGAAATAAATTCCTGAACTGAAATGCTTTTGTGGCCCTGTGCCCACAGTATTCCAATTTCTTTTGATGATAGTTGTTGGGGGGGTGGAGAGGAAAATCATAAATTGAAGCCACTAGCCTATTTATGGAACATACTGATTCACGTGCAAGGCACGTTGATGCCCTGTTCTCGCACACTGCCAGAAAAACAGATTGGTTTGGTACTGTGGAACCTGTGGGCTGTGTGCTGGCATCAGCTTTAGTGTGAACTGAGTGGTTTAATTTTTAGGAGAACATTTTTCCATATGTTTGTAAATTTAAAGTGGTGCATTTTGATAGTATCAGTCATGTTGATTTTTTGTGACCTCCTATGAATTAAATTCACAGTACTCTGGCTAGTGTTCTGGATGTATGTTTTTAACTTAAAAAATGTGGGACAAAACAAAAAAATTTTTGTTCACCTGTTCTGGATACATCCTTATCCAATTTATCCTAATATAAAGGGTATGTTATTTAATTCTGTTGGCTTACACAGGATTTTTCTGTCTCCACGGGATTGGCACCAGTGGTGGCACAATCTTATTGCTGAGCTGAAGAGGCGCTTCTCTGTTAGATGATGTTTAATACATGGTTTTCTTTGTTGTGATGGATTTCTTTTTTGTTTGTTTAATTGTTTTTGATGGCAGCTCTGAGAATTATACTCTCTGTGAAATGGTCAGCACCTAAAAAATTAAGCAATTACAAATCTAAGCATTAACACAAACATAGCAATTTAAAAGATGCATACACCCAAACATTCTACACTCAAGAAAAATGAAAATCAACATTTTATGCAGAAAAGCCCATATATTTTACAGATCAACATATTGTTATTCCTATGCAAAATATTTATAAACAAGCCAGTGAGTTTTAAATCCAGTTCAATATGGATTACAGAAAGACTAAGGAGGTTTGAATAAATCAATAAGATTCTCATCAATACTACCCTCAGTGTGAAAATGTTTATTATTAAAACAAAACAGTATGCTTTGTCTACAAATGAATCTGTCATATAATTTTGTCATTTATACCACTTTCTAGTCAGTAATTATTGATCTATCAACATGAAAATTCTATAGATTTTCCATATAATACCAGCCATTTTCTAATGTGGACGTAGCTGGTTATTTTAAATCGAGCTAGTGTTGTAAAACACCATATAAAATATATCCAAATTGTGAAAATGTGGGTAGATTTCACTTGCTTATGGGTTTGATAAATGTATGGTTATGTGCCTTTTTGTGGTTGGAGGTGGGGTGTTGTGTGATTTTATTGGAATTGCACAAGTCAGTGTTACCTTAACTTTGGGTTTCCAAGCTCATACATGTAGCTTCACAAGAATTACCAGTTCCAGGGAAAAAGTGCTGTTCAACTATGATCTGAGTTAGAAGGAAAACTGTTCCAAATTTCCAGCTCCACTGTCCTGCTGGGCCCAGGCTGAGTGCAAACTTGTGACCTCAGTCAAGGCAAGGCAAGACAGTCTCTGCTCTTTGTAAGTGCTTAGAACAGAACAAAGCTGGTGGATACAGTGAATTAAGTACACAACTGGGGAACCTCACAGATACATGAGACCTGAATAAGCAGGTATTCATACATTTGGGGGATTCATTCACATTCCCAACTTTTAAATTAGAATGCCTGAATGTGGCTACTGACATTTGGTTCAGGAAAGAACAGGAGCTAGTCTCAGTAACACATCAATTAATTTTCATCCTATTCTTTGCAAAGTAGAGGATTTTTAAATCAGGTGGTTTTGTTTTTTTTTTAAACTGTGGGGCCAGATCATGTATTTTTGTGAGGGAGTGAAGGCCATATCCACAAGGGGAAGCTAGTCAGAATTAGCCTACATAGTCTCACACTGTAACTGGGGTATGGCTCAACATTGATAAAAACAAAAGCATTACTGAGCCAGCTACAGTTCACTGAGGACTGCAAAACCCACCATGGGCAGCAGGTAAATACCTCAGGTGGTCAACCATTAGTGTTATCTTTGCTGCTGCAACACACTTCCGGCATTTCTTATTTTACTTGCTAAATGAAAAGTAGCTTGTGTTCAAGTTAAAATTAGGATACAGAAAAAGAAAATCACCATTCTAATCCTGTAAGGATGTTCATTTTGGGGGCCTACGTGAAAGCACTTTAATGTTCATTGGGCTGAGCAGTTTGGCATCTAGTTCACATGTAAACCTTACTTGCTATATCAGGGAGATATTTCTTGTCCTGGATCTCCTTTAAGGGCGTAAAATGCAGTGATGCCTGTCTCTTTCTTTTACAGCACTTTCACTTTAGTATTTGTCCTTGGTGAGTACCAAGGAAGTAGGAGGTGTTTGGCCTTGGGAGTCCTGCATACCAGCCATGCTCTTCTGCCACGAGCACATGTGAGATTCATTGAAACACATAGCAAACATCTTTGACATATAAAATAACAGAAATAAGACATTTGCATGTCACTCTGGAAGAAGCTGTATATCAATTATAATGGGAATTAATGGTAGCCAACTTGTGAATATATTCAACTACTGACATGTAAAATCAGATTAGCTGAATCTCATGCTGTGTGTCCGAGTCAAGACTATGAATTCCCCTGTAAGGCCTATGAGAAAAGAGGCAAGTAGTATTAAGGCTTAGGGACCTGCTTATTTCTTCAGAAAAGTTTTCTAGAGAGCCCAAAGAGTTATGTGCGGTCATCTTCCTTCCATATGTAGGTACAGTACAGTGGGAAAAAGGCCAGGAAAAACAGGGAATGCTTGCATCTCCCTGAGAGATAAATCTTCCAGAGGGGCTGGTGGGTTTGTAAGTCCTACCTGCTGTACCCAGGCACCTGTGGCAATGCTGTCTGAATTCCTGGGAAACTGGCTCAGGAGTATCTACTGACCTGTGCAAACCCCTCTAACCGCAACACAGCTGCTGCCAGCCCTGCACCCCTCCGAAGCCCTGCTCATTGGCATACAAGTTTGATCCTGTGTGGGATTTCCTTTTGAATAAAAAATATTACTCCTCAGGAGAACAACAATCAGGTGGGGAATAAGAGGTACACCTCAGGTGTGGTATCTCTGGGTATGTTGCTGGTTATTTACAACCTCTGGTTAAGGCTGTTCCTGAGGTCAAATATAGCCTCAAGAACGTATGGGTCCTACTACAAATGAGCGTGGGAAACTTTTCACACCCATTAATTAGATCTGTTTTTGCAGCATGCTTTTTTAAAAAAGAATATTTATAGCTATGCCTTTCCTGTCACACATACACAGCTTATTGACACTCAGGCAAAGTGGACTGTGTGCTGTGTTAATGATGCTTTAACCACAGGAGTAACCTGTGTGTGTTCTGTCCGCTGTTGTAGGCAAGGGGTGTTTCCTCTGGCAGCCCTGAAGGGGAAACTGAGGCAGTGGGCAAGCAGAGGTGAGAGCTCTTGTCTTTCACTGTCTTGAAACAAGCTGAATATGTCTGTTTTCTTGGTCACACATGTCTGCTATATGCTAATGTATGCTGCACCAGAGGTTCCAGATATATTTACGGAAGGCAAGAACTTGAAAGTCCCTGCTTATATGTATACTTTTAGGCAGTCAACTAGATTACACATTGGAAAAATACAATCCCACATAACGATGTAGTGGAGGAAAATATATGTGTTGTGTACGGAACTGAATGTATATTGTCTAAATAATTCATACGAGGATCAGGAAATCTGGCAGACTTATAAGTGACTTAGCTGAACTGAACTATTTTTTCCACACAGGTCTTTCTACTACTAAAGGAGACATAAATGGGTATAGCTCTTGTTTATAATATATTTTGAAAGTAGCAATCATTATATAGAACAGAAATTCCTTAAATAATATGTCAATTTGTCATTATGCTAACAATGATAACCACCTAATGAACTGAACATATAGATCCACAGTTCTATCAAGAGTTGCATTTGATGCCCAAGCTACTCTAATAGCTACCTGTGTAATTGTGTAACTCATATAAATTTACTGAAGACAGGTTGATTTAAACACAGTGTTAAAATTTAAAGGGAGTGACAGTTCTAATAAAGCAAAATAATCAGAATAGATCTATTTGACAAAGCCAGTAATTATAAACCTGAATACCAATTAGTTCTGAGTAGGTAGGTTTATTCCAGCTCTTTCATTGGACTGGAGAATAATTATATTCATTTTCCAAAGTATCCAGAAAAATAAAGCAAAAATTCATTATGCAAAACCAACACGTGCCTCGCACCTGCCTTTTCAGCATTTCTATTTACTGTCATGATGAAAATATACATGCTGGTAAACCCATCTGCTCAAAATAGACAAATTGTTACCCCTTTGTTGAATTTAAGTAATGAAATCTATCAGCAAGAGAGTTCTGCAGGTTGGGGAAATTGATTCAAGTAGGACAGTTTGAAACACTGATGGAAAAACTGCTAAGAAGGTTTTTGAAGGTATATTGACAATGCATCTGCTTTTCTCACAGCAGTTTATCTCACATTGAAACTATTGCCTTTAATGGTATAGTCACTATAGGAGTGGCTTCTGATTTTCTCTTGTGAGTGACAAGTCATCTGTCTATCTATCATTATCTATTTTTAATAGGGAAAAAACACTCTGTTTCCCCTCTTATTTCCTTTGGGATTACCATGGGGACTAAGTTAGATTAATTAAATTTGGAACTTTGTGATTTTTTATTAGCTTTGAAATGCAAACAAGTGTCTGTACTTTCTGTAACTACACGTTAGCTGAGCAAATACAAATTTGCATAATTTAGAAAGTTAGACTATAGGTTGATTGCAAAGCATGATGTTGCAGCAGCAAGACTTGTTAGAATAAACTCTCAAGGAGAAATGTGGAAAGTCTTATTACTTGGGACATCTTGAATTGAACTAGAAAAAGCATTAACATACAGTGCTTTGTGCTCAGAGAGATGAATTAGCTTCCTCAAAATACTGGTAGACCTTTTTTAACAATGCATCCCTGCAAATTTTGGCAGGAATGAATGTAATAGATACTTTACATATGATTGAATGTATCATTTTGGCTAAACCTTTGAAAGTGCTTTTATTTTTCATTCTAGCAACTGAAAAATATGAAGCTGAGTCAATAAAAATATGTGAGCATATTGTTATTCTTATTATAGACATTCCTTTCCTTTCTGCTTTTAAATATGTATATGAGGAAACATTTAAAGCAAGAATTAAGGCAAATTCAGAATTTTAATTTTTTTTTCTGAAAAGTAATTAATGTGAAATAATTATTTTCTCTGAAATCTACACTACCTAACAATTGTTCAGGAGAAATGGACACTAGAAGTGGTACAGCAGTGCCACACTGTCACTGCAAAATTTGGTGTCTTTTCTGCTTTGAGCATATATATATATATTAGGATTAGGTACAAGTAAAGATTTTGCTTTTTTTTTTTTTTTTGTTGGGTATAACAGCTTGTCCATCACTGGCAGTGCCTCATTTATTTCACTGTCAGAATAAATACTAAGAAGAACCTGGAAAAAGTGGATGACAGAAATAAACTTTTCAAGAATTTCTTCTCCCAAACAGTTCCAAAGTTAGGGTTAAGCTTTTTGAAAAATGGCATGCTATTGCTTTCAGATGCTTTATTTTAGGTAAGCATATCAGGCATAGTCTTACCAAAGTGAAAAGACTACTTATGTTTTACCAAAAAAGACTGCACCTTCACAGGATAATCTGACATTGATATTTGTCCGAGTAGTACACAGTAATAGTGTATCACAAAAATATTTTTTTTTCAGTTGAACATTTTCTATTTTCTTTTTAAAAATAATGGAGCATAGAAGTTAGCTGCATGAAAAAGAGTTGAGATGTGGATTCTCTCAAGATGTCATATTCCAAGTTAGTGAAAGGCTTGTTGAAGAATTAGCAAAAGAGCAACAGAGAGAGAGAGAGAGATGATGGGTGATGGTGTGTGAGAGGTGATGGGTTTTAGTAGGCCGTGAGAAATGTTAAAAGTAAAATCATTTCAGGCAATGGTTATTTTGAATGCAGATTTGTAACAGTGCTAGAAAGGAAACTGTTATCTTTGCCTAAATGTCAAGAAACGTTCTGAGGGTTCTGGTTGTAGAAATGGAGTGCGCAGGGCAGAGCTGGGAATTTTCAAAGAAATTATGATGATGGTGAACCTGGAAGAAATATCTTTGTTGATTTGAATCTGGTTTGGATGTTTAACATCCTAGCAGATGTTATGCCACTTTGGTTTCAATTTTGCAAAGCCTTTGTTGTTTATGTTCCAAAGAACATGGCTGTTGCTTATATTTTCCTTTGCAAAGTGGGCAAAATTCAGGGGGAGTTTATTGTAAATGAGTCAAATGTGGTTTTTTCTCTTAATGAGAAATGTCTTTTTTGAATATCTAAAAGCTGGAAAAGCCACACTGAGCTCTGGAAATTAGCTGCAATGAATGCTCAAACTCTTTGTACTCTCAGACACTTGATTCCCTAAACTGGGAACATTAGTTACGCCACTTGAAATCTGAGGCATTTTTAGCAATGTTCAGTCAAAAAAAAGCCTAGTTTGACTATTGTAGTGACAAAGATACAAGCTAAGTCCAATGAGTAAATAAGGTTTGCGTGTTCATAGAATTTTTTTTTTTTTTTTTCCTAAGGTGATGTTTCAAAACAGTTAAGGAGAACTCTGTGTTATCAGGTGTACAAATACACATACATACTAAGCAGCATTTTTTTATATGTGGGAAGGAATTAAGTCACTGGATTTGTGGTACTAGTAAGAAGAATGTCTTTCGCATATTTTAAGGAAAGGTCATCAAAGGGATGGATCTTATTCGGACACAAATGCCAATACTAAGTTGGAAGTCTTTTGGAAGGCTAGTTTAGAAAATGATGTGTGTTGGGTTAATTCGATGAAACTTGTGTAACAATGAATGTTTGCTCTCTCTAAACAGTGAGGTAAATCACTGTGACAAGAAAAACACTCAGAATTTTGACAAAGCTAAAGATCTGCCACTCGGAGGAAGAGAAGGACATCTTAGAGCAGCAACATTCAACCTTTTTTAAGTTTATAGGTTCCAAATTTTTTTGCAGTGCCCATAAGGAACCCTATATGAGGAATTTATATCTGACAGCCTGTCGAGGTCCATTCAGAACTCTCAAATTTACCGGATAACATACTCTGTAATTTAAACTTTATTTCACGAGCTCATTAGGAAATACAATAAACAAACACAATGAATAGGGGCTCAATCCCCTTTTGCCCAGAATAGTCTATCGCATTAATTCACTTGTTCACCATTCAGGTCATAGGATTTCATAATTTATAACCTGTGACTTTTAATATTGGGCACCTATGAGCAAAAGAAAAGAACTGGTTACCTAGCCAACAGTGAGAGTGCTCATCCTTCCTCCTCCATCACAGTGCAGGCATCCCCTGTATCACACTGAGAAGCACAAAAGCCTCAGCAGTCCAGCTGCTGTTGGATCCACTTCAAATCTTTTCAGGTAAACTGATGTTTTATACCCTCCAGCTTGGAGGTTTGGTTTATACTATTTCCATAACTTAGTGGATTCTAAGGAAAATGGCAGACAAAAGATGGTGGCTGCAGGAGACAGCAATTTGCAAGTGATCATGGCTGCATAATAGCCCATCAGCTCTTCCTGGTCACCAGTCCTACCTACCTAGTGCTCTCACTTTGATGTAATGGTGCTGCTCCCAGCATCCATCAGGCCTTAGCATAAACTGAGTTAGCCAAAATCTAAGCAGGAG
>VZTL01014224.1:0-21164 GCA_013400535.1 Scopus umbretta
GGGGGAGGGAGACGGGTGGGAGAGGGCAGGAAGGGGTTGTGCATGTACGGTGGATCTTACTCAGGGTTGCATGAGGGAAGGAGAGAGCAAGAGCCATCGCTCCGAAAGAATACCAAACTCCAGTTTCTGTGCGCCCCTCTCTTCTCCTCAAGTCCCACACTCTCTCCGCAGGAATTAAAACAAGTTTTAATTAAAAAAAAATAAAATAGAAAAAACACGCACAGCCAGACGAAAAAGAGTCCCCGCTGCAGGGATGGAAAGTGGCTTCTCATCTCCCTGTATTTCAGCTCCAGCCTTCCCATCCTCCATGGGATCAAGTGCCTCTCCAAAGAGATCCCTCGGTGCATGAGGACCGCTCAGATCAGGGAAGTCTGGCACTTCTCCTGACAGCCAAAAAAAACCGCAGAGAAGCCACCCGAGGAAAGGAAGCCCAAGTCAATGATTAGGCCGTTGCCACAATTCCCCTCAAAGCTTAAAATTCATTTAATGCTTGAGAAAATAAATTCTGTTACAATAATAAAAATCAGAATTCTACCATCAAGTGTGGCTGGAATCTGATTCCCTCCTGGCCCACAAGGCTCCTGAAAAAAACAAAGAAAAAACAAAAACCCAACCCCCCCCACCATCCCCTGCCCTTGGAAAAAAAGGAGAACAAAGTTAAAATTTGTATGGCTAGAAACCATATGATTTGAAAATTTAAAAAAAAAAAAAAAGCAGGAGAAGATATTCAAGAAGAAGGGAAAAAAAAGAGAGAGAGAGAGATGGAAAACCAGGAGCAGAGAGTCAGGAGAGGGAGCTGGGGGTAGCCAGTGGGGGCAGTGGCAGGGCCAAGGTGGGCTGGGGGGCAGCGGAGGTGTTCCCGCTCGGCTCCCACATCATCAGCTTCTCGGAGGTGCTCGCACTGGGGGACGCAGGCAGCCCTCTGAAACGGCTCACACCAGCGCAGGGGCACAGCTCGATTCCTCATCATTGGCAAAAAGAAATTCTGTCGGGGGTTTTTTTTGTTGGTTTTTTTTTGTCTTTTTTTAGGTTTTTGTTTGTTTTTTGGGTTTTTTGTTTTTTAAAAGAAAAATACAGTGAAGACACTAGAGAAAGGAGAAAGCAAAAAAAAAAAAAAAGAGAAAAGGAAGAGGACATTAGGAGAAAAGGCTTTTCCCAGCACTTCCAATGCCAACTGGAGTGCAACAAATCAAATCAGCCCTTTCTTCTACACTTCTGCCACCCCTCAGAGTCACCTTGACCAGCTAACTGTTGTTTTCTCTACAAGAGGCGCTCACTAGCTGTGCGAAGTCTCGCATACTTGATTATGTGCTCAGCACTCTCCTCCCCAACACTATCTCATTGCCAGAAAAGCATTAGTTACAAACTAACAAAATGGCTCCCTGGCCCAGCACCTTCTTCACCCTCCCTACCCTCCTGGAGAAATGGGAACTACCTTCACACCCAATATAATCCATCCCCCAAGGTTTTGGCAGCCAACCTTACTCTTCCCTCTGAAGCCAAAAAACATCTCTAAGCAAGGCGAAGGGAAAGGTAATGTACCCACAGCAACATCAAAGGCTTAACCTAATCCCTAATGCCAGCAATTCCCTCCTTAGGGGATCCCAGGCACAAGGACAGGCTCACCTAAGCAAACACTGGTCCAGTGGCAATTGCTCCTCACTTCCCAAGGTGATCAAATGGCACGCTTGTCTACAAGAGAAAAAAAAGAACAGGTAAGGGAGGGAGAGGAAGAAAAAGCCATGAAAGACATGAAAACAGAGAGGCTGTGCATTTCTCTTAGGATATCCTCCCTCCCAAGAGTTTACTGTTCCCACTTCTCCAAACCACTATGGTCTGGAAGACAACCAGATGAAGGCTTACTCAGAGCAAAGCAGAGCTAAGACAACAGTACTGAGCAAAGCCTCCAGAAAATACGTAACTGAAGAACCAAGGCGTAACCTGGTACCACTCTCCTCATCACACTGTAGAAGCTTGAGGCGCACGTCAGCTCCAGATCAGGTGAAAACCGCTGTGGGGCCCTTAGTCCTTCTGGGACATGCAGGCCAAGGCCACGAACATCATAGCAGGGACTCACCTGTGATGCTGAAATCCGTGACACTTCTTGCCGCCCTGTGAGGTCAGATGAGGAGACGTTGGCAGGAGCTCCTCGATGTAACCTCATGCTGACCTTCCGCTCCCTGTCCACTCTTGAGATTGCTCTGGGGGACGTGTTTCCTGCTGATGCAGAGAAACGCGACAGAAGAACATCAGTCAGTGGTTTCAGTTTCCAGCCAGTAACAGGGGTGGCACCCTCCCCCCAGCTCTCCCACCCCACTCACCGGACTGTTGGATTCGGGAGGTGGGGGTGGAGGCCATGGGTTCGGTGACATTGCGAAGACGGTTGGCAGTGGCTCCAGCAGGTGGGCCAGGGGGCAGCGCTCGCGTGGCTGACCCCCGGAGTTGCCCCATCCTCTCTTCTCGCTCGTGCTCTCGCCGCTCCCGATCCATATCCTCAGGGTTCCGGGCTGCTCCCTGAGGAAGAGAGAAACCCCCACACCACACACGGCTGTCAGGCAGGAGAGACAGCAGCAGCCCCAGACAGAAAACACAGTTTTCCATAACACCAAGAAACTGGAGCTCCATCCCCAAAACACGTTCTCCCCCCACCATCTTCCACTCCACCCAGAGAGGGCCTCATTCTCTTCCATAGAGAGACAGAGAAGAAAGCAGATGGTACTACAGCTGTTATTGTAATCCACGTCTGCGTCCCACCTCCAAATACAGTTCTCTCCTGAAAAATTCTCTCTACCTACCTATAGATCTATTGACACGCATGCTCCAGACACACTCACTAATACAACAGTAGCCATACCTCCCAGTTAGCACCACCAAACAGCTCTGCCTCTTTTCACTCTACCTGGTCCCCTTTCTCAAATTGCTCACCAGAGGTAACTATAAGTGACAGGCAGTTTCCAACTTTCCTCCCCCGTCTCCATGATACGAATCAACCCCTGCCCCTCCAGCCCTTTCCCCACACACACTCACAAATTTAAGCATGTTCCAGTCAAAGACATAGTCATAGGAGAAGCCTTGGCGGTGGAAGAGGTTGCGGAAGAGCTGCCTCAGGTACGAGTAGTCAGGTTTGTCATCAAACCTCAGTGAGCGGCAGAAGTTGAGGTATGTTGAGAACTCAGCTGGAAGGAACAGAGAACAGATGGTGTTCAACAACCGACCAACCCCCCAGTCCCACCACAGAGCCACCACAGCCTTTCAGCAGCAGTGCCCTGCACCAGGACGGCAGAAACACAGCGCTGTGTAACAAAAACAGAGCCTGCCGGTTGCAGTGCACCAAGAAGACCCCATCCCTATTTTTAGCAGGGGAAGTGCTCACAGATCTCTCTTGTTCTGGGCTGCTTCTCCAAGCAAGAGATAGCCAGTCACAGAGCCTGCCGAAGGAGAATAAGAATGCAGGCCTAAAGCATAGGTGGAGATGAGCTTTGGGAAGCTCAGCTCAGACCAAAGGTCCTCCTCGTTCAGTAGCCTGTCTTAAGCAGCAGCCAGAAGTAGACAGCTACAGAGGAGAAAGACCCGAGCAAGTATGTCTAACACTTTCATTAACATTAGCCCAGCTTCCACCTACTTTCAGCTCAGGGAACTTCCTGATCTGGATGCGGTTTCTAATTATTTAGCAACCCTCAGTTGATCTCTCTTCCGCATAGTTGTCCAATCTCTCCTTGAACTCCTTTAAGCTTTAAGTATCCACAACATATTCTGGGAAGGAGTTCCACAGGTCTTCTACTGGTTCCATGAAGAACCACATTGTTTTGTTTTGAAGCTAGCAGGAACTAGCTTTGTTTCAATCCCAATACACTAACTGGGGTCACCAAATAATCATCCAAACTTCCACAGGCATAGCAAAGAGTGTAGACTTCTATCATCTCTCTAATCACCTCTTTTCCAGGTTCTAGCAAACTTATTGCTTGTATAGAAATCACCTCACCTCTGATCACCCTTTTGGCCCTTTCCCAGACCTTTGTCCAGTTCTACCACATCCTTTCTGAAATAGTGGGATGGACAAGAGCTGCACAGTGCATGTAAGGTGCGAGTGGGCCATGGGTTTATGCACACTGTTTGGGCTTCTTTTCCTTCTTAGTAATTCCTAACACCTGATCTGCTTTCCTCAGCAGCCACTAAGCACAAAGTTGATGCTTTCACAGAACCATCTACTGTAACTGCAACAGCTCATTGGTGAGTGGCACTGCTCAGCTCAGAGCCTACTGTTCTGCACATGACACATAGGACCAAAGCCTTCTCTCTCCTCTCACATACTTTACTCCACGTTTACCTACAAAGAACTGCATTTGCTACTTCACTGCCTGGTTATTTCTGGGATTCATCACAGTTGGCCCTCATCCTCATTACCCAGTAAAAACTCAGATCAGCACACCTCACCTCCCTGTTCCAGACCATTTCTGAGGTCCTAAAGATCCCCCTCTCAGCGCTCTCATGCCCTTACTAATACAAGGCTCAACTCCCCAGATAAAAGGTGTTTCCCACGTCTGAACCAAAACTGTATCACCACCGGTCTCTTATTCTTCTCATCACTGGTATCAGCAGCACATCCTGGTCTGGGGGTACTGGGCATTGCCCTTCAGGACTCAGGACCCCATGGAGTTTCTGCAGGAGAGCAAGCCATGCATCAGACAAGACAGCCATCAAGATCAGAGCACTTACAAGGGTACCCTTTGCAGAGCACCTCAATGGGCGTTGACATCTTTTTCTCGCTGATCCTCTCGTACTTTTGGCGCTTGGTGGCAGCCTTGAGGCCCTGCCAGGGCAGTGAGCCAAGGTTGAAATACATGAGCACATAGCCCAGGCTCTCCAGGTCATCACGGCGACTTTGTTCTGTGAGAAGAAGTTAAAGGGGCACGGAGTGAGCAGCAACCAAAACTGCTTTGGCAATCACACAACTTGGAGGTGAACAAGGAACAAAAGAAACAACCTCTTTCTCCTCTTTGGTAGATTTCTATGGATAGGCAAAAGTGTAGAAGACATTCCAGTACAAATTCCTGTGGCAATGTTCATACTGCAGGAGTTAAAGCATTCCTCTCCTCATACAGCCCAACCCACTTCATAAATGAATAATTACTCTGACTACCTCCTCACTTGGACAAGTGTTAATTCACACAGGAATTCAACAGCTCCAGAAGTGCTGCAGCAACATTGCCTACTTCACTCTTCCCAGTTCCAGAGGAAGGGCACCTACACTTCTCCACCCAGAATGACACTTCACCCTAGGGATTAGTCACGATGGAGGTAGTCACGGAAAGACAAAGCTAACACAGGTAAGTCCAACGCAACCTTTTCAAACACATCTTCTAATTAACCTGCTGATACTCTTTACACAGGGGAGAAACTAGGAACTAGCGACCCCATCTTGTGGTAGACGACTTTGTTGATAGTTTAGAGAACTAACATGTAATATTGTGCATAGATCTTTCCAGATTGGTGGCATTTTTCAAGCTGTGGAGGAAAGAGGCGTTAACACAGAGGTATTCTTTGAACAAAATGTTCCCCTCCAAATGGGGAATGACTGTGTAACTGGCATCACTACCAACTCTACTCAGAGCAAGGGTTGCCCTTAATATGCCATTGTAAGGGCCTGCTTTTAGATGCTTATTTATGAAACAAAAAAATTGTTTCCCAAACAAAAACATTCCACATTGAACTTGTTCTCTGGAATGGCCAAGCTGTTTTAAGTTTCAAGTTAGCTCAAGATGGAGTGGATGCAGAATCTCAGCAACTGAAAATGTTGACTGATTAACTTGTGAAACTCCTCCCCGCTCCTCCAACATGCTTACAGATTAATCTATAAATTTTGCCAAAAAGCTCTCACTCTTGTTCCCCTCCCAAATAAGATAAAATCAACACTTTGGAAAATGTACTTTACATCTTGAGGAGAACAACAACTTACTTGCATAACAGACAGGGAAAACATGGCTTGAGGGAGAGCACAGGACTAGAGAAAAGACTAAAGAGATTCATCTATTAGATTAATTTACTACTACAGCACATTTTGCTCGATTCAATACCGTGTCCTCGAAGATGCTGCAGATTATGTATTGGTCTGTGGGTTCTCAATATCAGTTACATGCTACCACCTGCCCCATTCAAAGGCCAGTAGATTATTACAACTACCCCTTACTCTGCCAGCTGAACTGAACCCTGACAAAGGAGTAGCCGTAGCAGGTCACAGATCTAGATGTCCAGATGTACTGACACAAGCTACGGGTCACCATGGGCCTTTCCTCCTCCTGCGTCTCTCATAACCTCCTAGTGTTTTTGAGACAGCACTGCAGATCCCCAAAGTGTCTTACTTTGAGCATGCGGAAATAACAGCATTTATGACCTCACTAACTTACCGCCTCAAGTTGCCCACTTTAAAGGGGCTAACACTTCCTAATCTTATCAGGCTGCTGCCAAAGATAACTACATGACTGGCTGGGAGATGCTTAGATGTTATGGAGGGAACGGGGAAAAGAAACCCACCATTTTGCATTTGGCCTAAGGTTGGGATATGTGTACTCTCAGAGTGCCATGATTACACACCATGCATATCAAATAAATAAAACTAAATAACATTTGATAATGACCTACACCTGAGACAGGAGGTGTATGGAAATGGAGTCAGAATGCACATCCAGGGCCTGAAAACACAGGAGATGAGGGTAACCTCAATCCTGCCAATTTGCTAGCCCTTGACTTATCCATGCTGTAGCTTTAAAGCCCCTAACTGTGGGTTCCCTGTCTAGAGCATGGGGCTGCCCCTCAGAGTAGGAAAAGGCAGGGCAGGAACCAGAGAAACCTACTGAACAAGCAAATCAGCCTTTAAGGAATAAATCGGGATCTTGCCTCCAAAATCTTGCTTGAACTCCACACTGCTTAGGGCAGGCTGGACCACACACAGCTGTATGCTGTGAAGCACAGCAGCTTTGAGCACAGCCACCAACCCCATCCAGAAAAGAAGACGTTCTGTGAACATATGCCTAGACATAGTCCTAGTGGTTTGGGGAAGGCCAAAATTAGAGACTTGAGATTAGGAAGCCTGAAGTCAGTGGGGGATGCTACAAGCCCTTACTGGAGGCTATAACAAGAGGGGTTACCAAATCAAACTGGGCAGCTCACTAGTATCTATTACATACCCTCACTGTGCCTTAACACAACAATATGATCAAGGAAAAAATAACTGCAAGCACAACACGTAATTATTAAAATACTGAATGATAAATGTCTCATTGTCCAATGTCTAATATCTTGGGTACACGTGGTCATTGTAGCCCATTTAAACAATTTCAGTGAGATTCAAATCTACGACAAGCCTGAAGCACCAACATGATGGGTCACAGTTGTCAAGCTACCTCAAAACATTGCAGCTGTGTTTCACCTGTAACTCTAACAACAAGATCCTGAATTAAACCTTGGATGATGGTGAAGAACAACAGTTCCTACATTCCATTTCTTTGTTTCATCTTCAGTTACCATTACACATCTCAAAATTTTTTAATTTTCTCTTTTTTTTTTTTCTTTCCTCTTTTTGCCTGGCCTCATATACCAACATCCTCAGGATACTAGATAACATTAGACAGCAAGAGCAGAGTAATTAATTAGAGTTAGGGAAAAAAAAGTTCACCTCTACACACAAAAGAAACATTATTTAACGTCACTACTTTCCACTTTTAGAACCTTAACAATCTTTGACTAACTCTCACAACATCCCTGGGACACAGGCAAAAAAAAAAAAAAAATCAAAAAAAAACCCCACTCACTTTACAGTGTGAGAAGAGAAAGAGAAACACACATGACGTAAATGTGTGCCCAGAGCAAGTCAGTCCAGAAGCAGGATTACAGTCATGACCTGTGCCACCAAATCACACTTCCTCTTTTCACTTTATTTCAGCTTCTCAGCTCTCCTACAATACATGGGGGGCTGCTACTTTTATAAGACGCTCATCCTTTGTTCCCTCCCTCACAAACCCCCTTCCATTAGAAAACACTGAGGTCGCCTTCCCAGGCAACCCAGCTGACCTCCCAAACCCAACCCACTCTGCAAGCAATCTCCTGCCAGTTCCCTCCCACTCCCAAGGAGGTTCCCAGCCAGCCCACACCCTCACTCCCTTCCCAAAGCAGGGTACTCAGAAGGAGCTGAGTCAGGGCTAAGCAGCAGGACAGCGAGTTACCTGGGGAAGACGTGCTGGGGCAAAGACAGGAGACTGAGGACTGGCTGCCTTGGACACAAAGTTCATGACAAAACTTGTTTCTCTGCAGCCTAAAGTGCCTCCTAGTCCCCCAGGACAGTGCTTCCCTCCACCCTGATCCTATCTGAAGTGATGCTGTTCCCATGCAGGACTCCCTAGATATCAGCTTTCTTCACTGGAGCCAGCCCAGCTGCAATCAGTCTTAACCAAGCAATGTTTTCCTGACTACGTACCCAGATCTGATTTTGCAGATGCTGGGACTACATTTCCCCTTTCTCTCCCCAGTGCAGGGCAACAGCCTTTAAAACCACACAAAAAACTGGAACGGGTAACAGAGGGCAGGATGAGCAGAAGTTGTTTATGATCTGCACAGCCTATGCCGATGCCATCTAGGACATGTCCCCTAGATGTCCTTTGGGGAGGAACTGCCCCCTGCCCCCAGCCTCCTGTTATCCAGACAGAGCCCACCAGGCTTCTTCCAAGACTGTCTCCTGGGCACCCCTGGGCATCTATTTCAGACTTTACAAGCTCCAGAGGGTGCAAGGGACTCTCATCCCCAGAGCATGTGAAAATTGACTGGAATGCATGAACCAAAGCCTGCACAGTCTAATGACTCCCCCAACAGCAAGTCTCCAGCTGTGGATACCCTCCCCGATCTCGCCTCCTACTTTTTCCCCCGGTCACTGGGAAAAGAATGTGTTTCCTCCAGACATTGGAATGCCCAACCCTTAGCTTGCACATTCAAATAAAGGCATTTATTCATTTGCTATTCCTGTCACATGAATACCCCAGCACCTGGTTCCTTCCCTCTCCCTAAACCGCATTAATGTAACATTAAGACAGAGAATTTAGTCTCCGAAAAGTCAAAAAATTCAGAGTGACGGTTTCCATGGCAATGCTGCTAACTCACAAACGTGTCACACATGCTGTGGCAAGGTCTTGAGAAACAGGAACTCCAGCTGCAACCCTGACACCCCATCTCCTTTCCTCCAAGGAAGTCATGTAACCTTTATGCCATGCAGGGGAACTACCTGCAATGTGGAGGTAATACACCCAAGACCTGTTGTGCAGAATAGCTCACACCCAGACTTTTCCGAAGCAAAGGGCATGAAGAGAGCAATGGTTGTGCTCAGACCAATGACATATGCAATTTGCCCTTGGATTAGTGTTCAGACATTATTTGTTCATCCTGATACACAAGCCAAGCACCAGTAGTAAAAGGCTAAGTTAGGGTGGGATGAATAATAAAGTCCTTCAAAAAAATAACAAAAAAACCCTACAAACCAACCCCACAACCAGGCATTTAGACTCTCGTGATCAGTTCAGACAGAGCAGGCACACACAAAAGAATGGACAGACATAGTACGGAGAATTATTTTGTGCCTGTCTCCTTGTGGCAGTTACCATGGCTGTGGAAATCTTGACTGAGAATTCAGTGGAGAGTCAGTTATATATAAGCAGGTCAAAGTCAAAATACAGAAGACCAACTCGGAAAGCTCTATGTCAACTATTTTTACTACGTGGAAGAGGTCAGGAGATCACAGCCCACTCTCAACACACAACACTCTCCATTTCGATATAAATAAAGCATTTTCAGTCTACTGTTATATAGTATTAAGAGCAAGGAAGACAGTGGGGAAATTGCTTTATTTTCTGTGGGTCAAGTCTTGACTCCAGATTTCTGAAGAAACCATCTGCAAGAGAGGAGAATGGGAAGCTTTCCCTAGGAAGAACGAGGACATGAAATCCTGTGGAGGCTGTTACTTTAAAAGGTTCAAGTTCCTTGCTGATTTTCAAATTCCCAGCTTGTACATTTCAGAATAAGGTCTCCCAGAGATTCAAATTGAGCTGAAAGCACAGGAGCTGCTTTCCTGGGCCCGCAGGCAGGGCAGCTTCAGCATTTCTGCTCTTTGCATTTGCCAACCAGTAGCAGAACTGAGTCAGCTCAGACTGCTCAGAACAGACCCTACGGTAACCAAGAAACTCTCGTGCTGTGGACAAAGCTTAGTCCAAGCCGGGGAAAAAGATCACACACTGGAGAGGTGACATCTGGTCAGGGAAAAGAAGAGAAAACTGCAAGAGGTTTTCACCTCTGTTCCTCACAGCAACCACGTGTTGTGCATCAGGGGCTCATTCCCAGGACAAGAGTTTCAGGAGGTTTAAGTAACAGTGGCTACTAACCTGCACAAGGTTTTTACAAAACCTAGGATGATAGCCATCACCAGTGTAAGACCTGGCTGAACTCTCAGCACTCTTTCCCAGCCTGGTCTTATCCCCACAGCACTAGCCATACACACTAAGGGCAGAGCCCTACCTCCCTAAAGCTGCCTCAACCTCTCTGTGGTGAGTGGCGCAGTGTGTTTCACAGACACACAAATATTTTGAAGGCCCATGACAGCCAATCCTCAACCACAAAACCTGGATGTCCAGGCAGTAGGAAGCCTCCCCTTACTTCAGCTTCTTGTACATTTCCAGCACATGGTGGTCCCCGTCCTCAGTGGTGGGTAACAGAAGTACCACCATATTGCAGTGGGCCTGTATCCTCCAGCTCTGACAGCTACAGAATAGTCGCTGATGAAGGCACTCAGGAAATCAACACAAGAGGTTTCAATTGCACATACCCCTAAAGGCTCGGTGCCTGCAAACATCTCCTTTACATATCTAATCGGCCTGCAAAAATTGCGCAAGGCAGAGTCCGTAGCAGTAAAGTCAGGGAGGTCACGGCCTTGCTGCTGAAATATGGCCCCACTGTACTAAGCAGCGCACAAACACATACCAGTAGGCAATTCAGTAGCTCAAAGTGCCACAAAAGGCAGGTGAGGCAACACAGGCATAACAGTTATTTACCCACCATCTCGGCACACGGCAGCAGTGGAGCCAGGCATAGAACCCAATCCCCTCCTCCTAGGGCCACACCACCTCCCCTGGAAAGGCCCACCGAAGGGCAACAGCATGCTCACCTATTCCCAGGTGGGTGTTGATGGAGGCATAACGGGCTGTGCCAGTCAGATTCTTGTTTTCCCGGTAAGGGATGTGCTGGTGGGTCCGGGCGTCTCGGTACTTCTTGGCCAAACCAAAATCAATGATGTATACTAGGTTGCCTTTTTTGCCAAGGCCCATAAGGAAGTTATCTGGTTTCACATCCCGGTGGATGAAGTTCTTGGAATGAATGTACTCAATACGGCTGATCTGGAGGTGGGGAATAAATAAATAAATAGTGAGGCAAGCGAGAAGGTAACTTATCATAACTGCATCTGTTAAATAAAAAGCCCAGGACACTGGCCTTTGAGAGCAGGGAAAGGGACATTTTGTAGAATATCAGAGATGACAGCCAAAGAAAAAGACACCCTCTGGAAGCAGAAGGATCTGGAGATGAAGAATGGAGATGGAATTCAGCCCTGCACACTAGCCCAGTCCTCCATTTGGGGAGGTCACCATTAGCGCCACAAGGAAGGATGGGAAGCAAGTTCATATGGACTAAAACTCTGAGCTTCAGTATTGACACCAGCCAACTTTCAAACTTAGCCAGGCTGGGAAAGGAGAGGGTCCAGAACAGCTAAGGGTCTTAAACCAGGGCACAGGCAGTTGAGTCGAGATAGGTAGCAATGCCAGTCGTTCATCACACAGGCAAAGCATCTACACATGCAACACTAATATAGGGTGAGCAGCAGGGATGGAGATCAAGAAAAGCCAGCAGTGCCTAGGTTCCAGGCCCCCAGCTTCATCAAGAAATATAAAGCTGGCAGCCACTTGCTGCTAAATGAAAAAAGCCTGGGATATAGCAGTTCTTGAGCAGAGTGGGTGGGAAGGGAGCGGGGGGTAAGTATGGAAAAGGAGAGTAGGCACAAATGCTTCAGAGGAAACTCACCATCTGGTCTGCCAGGAGCAAAACTGTCTTGAGACTAAATTTGCGGGAACAGAAGTTGAAGAGATCTTCCAGGCTGGGCCCCAAGAGCTCCATCACCATCACATTATAGTCCCCCTCTGCTCCACACCACTTAATGGAGGGGATACCCACTGGGGAAAGAGAAAGATTAAGCCCATGGAACAGAGGAAAACTGCTGCATCCCCTGCTGAGAAGATCATATGTAACACCAAATAATTTCCTTTCTAAGGCCCTCCAGAATAATTTCCTTCTTCAACCACTCCCCCGGCCCCATCCTTTCCTCCCCATCTCACCTCCTCCCTGCATCATCTTGTAGAACTTGCTTTCAATGTGGAGCTGGGGATGCTTGGTTTTGACACATTCCAGTTTGATGGCCACCTCTTCACCAGTTGCAATATTGGCTCCTGCATAGAAATGAGGGTGAAATGAAGACTGTGCAAGCTTCCACTGAAGCTAAACACTTTTAACAAGGCCCATACAGATGCCAAAACCTTAAGATTCTCCCTGAAATTTATTCTCGGTGACAGAAATGAGATTCAGCCACTTCAAATTCATGCAGAGTTTCCAGCACTGCCATTTGCAAAGGCAAGCCCAGAGGAAGGCACGTGAATAGGAAACCAGCTCTGATCCTGCAGCCAGGCTAGAACAACAGTCCTACAATGTGTTAACTGCCTTGTTATCTCCAAAAGTGCCAGACTTTGGGAGGTCAGTCTGTATGTATCAGCAGTGAGTGGAAGTTTTAGCTGTCCCTGATCATAAACCTAGCCCCTGAACCCAAGCCAGCCCCCAGGCAGTGATACAGAGTACCTCTTCCGGAGCAAAATTACTGGTTACCTCAGGTACATCGTTTCAGCAGGACCAATTAGTTCAGGAGGAGACATTGCTAACATTCCCAGCTACCTCTGGTTTCTCCACAGCCCTGACCTGCTCAATACAGACAATTCCCAAATCTGCAGCTTCTCCCTCTCCTGAGGCCTTTAACAATACTTTTATATTTTGCCAACACAGAAACGTTTGCTATATCCTAAATTAGAAACGTGAAGAAATAACTGAATCCAGTACTGAATTAATTTACTCTGACGCCTTTGTTGAAGGTATTGCTAGATAGTTTGTGATGACACAAAACCACCACCCCACGCGCTTCGTTCTGAAAAGAACTAAGCTGCCAGCCACGAAAGCGAGCACTCTGGTCCCAAAGTGCACTGTCAAAGGAAGAACAGGCTGGTCTTTCTCTCACATTAGCTGAGAGGATTCCAGATGTTTCACATCATCCTAAAATGGAAAGATTGAAGATCTGTACACGGGTCACGGGAATGAGACTCAAAACTTGCTTCTCTCTCCCCACCTCCCATGCCTGCCTCACGCACACAGACAAGCCCTTCCGTGTATCTGGAACTATTAAAAGTTGTACTCAAACACAAATCAGAGAGCAGCTCTGATAATAAGCAGCCTATGAACACTGTCATAAAACAAAACTACTCCAGAACACGCATGCCAAACACGAGATGGAGTCAAAGGTGATGTTCTGTAGATATCCCATAGCTACTTTTGGTAGGTCTGGCTAGTTCGTGCCTCCTGATCCCTGTGGACTTTCAGAGTCCACAAGGACAGCTGCAGATAGATCTCTCCATCCATCCTCTTCCACACACCACCTCCAGAGCCAGGGACTGCAGAGAAAAAGGAAATGCTCACGCAACTGGATCCCATCTCCCCCTGGATCCTCAGGAGACCTGTCTCCTGTTGAAGAGTTCTGGCTTGCACACAAAGTTAGCCTGCTAGCAAAAAGACGTCATCTAGATACTACAGCGTCGGGTCGAGACAGACAAGCTGCTAGGAATTTGTAAGAGAGGAACAAAACCGATCAGGGCCTAGAGGGATTGATTTACTAAGAAAGATTAAAAGAGCTAAATATGTAACATAGACAAGAGATACAACTAAGAAGGGTGGGGAGGAAGAATGGGACATGACAACAGTCTGCAAATATTCGAAGGCTGTAAACACTAAGGAGGGAGAGGAATTATTTAGGGTGCTCTGAGGGAGGGGAAGGAGGAGCAATGGGATGAATTTAATAAGGGCTTTTACTCCAGAACCAGGAGAAGGGAAAGGGAAGAAGCCATCCTGAGAGCTAGAGCCATTTGTCCAATGGTTACTTTTGGAAAGATGCTGACATTTTCCACTTAAAAACTGCTGGCCAGCAAAGCAAGTTTGTACATTCCCTTCACTCTGCCACAGGACCCTTCTTACAAGCATCAGGAGGAAAAGGGGCTCAGATCACAGTAAGAACGTGGCCCTGGACTAGTATCTACCTTTTAAATTAGTGTTCAATCACTGGCCCTCATTCAGCATGGAAACACCCAGGACATCCAAATAGGTAAGAGCACTTCCTTCCCTTCTCTTTCCCCTGCCTTTGTGAAGACTTTCCTCCCAATGTTCTGCAGCAGCTCCCTTGTCTGCTCCCTGGGGGAATTTTTCCCTCCCCTAGTCCATCTGCTGACACACACAAGCGATGATAAGTCTTGCTGACTTTCGGCAGCAGTAGCATTAGCATTTCGAATGAACCCTACTCCCTGAAGTTGAACAGTGGAAAGATGAATGAGTTTTCATCACCACATTACCCTGTGTGCTTAGGAAGATGACGATGCATCCATCTACTAGGCTGCCTGCAGGTGGGGAGTGTTATCCGTGAGCACATAAAGCAGGAAAAGGGAAAAAGGGGTAAGCATCAAGAAAACTTAGATTCTGCAAAATGTGAATATGCCATTCAAATGATCAACACGGCCTTCAGTCCCACACCCTCTATAGCCCAGACACAGGTGTTAAGTCTCTTAGAAAAAGAAGAAACAACCCTGTGGCCTGGAACAGCAAAAGTAGGACCACTGGGACGTCATGAGGAGCTATTCTTTGCTGAGGGGGTCACCAACTGAGCACTTCAGGCTCACCCCCTCCCCAAACCCCCATATGTCTTCACGTTGCTCCTTCTACCATTTTTTGCCAAGAGATCTACCCAGACTGAGACCACCACAAGCGAGGAGGGAATTCAAGGGCAGGAGTCTCTCTGGTCCTTTGTTCTAAGCTTTAACCACCATCTTTTTTTTAAAAATACAAGTACAAAAGCAACAGTTCTCCGCTCCCTCTCCTGACTGGAAAGCACCACATTTCAGACAAACGCAGCAGAGCCTGCCTAGCTTCAGCCACTCGAGAGACGTATGTAGGATTGGGGATAATTCCTAACATCCACCCCCAGTCTCGCTCTGCTGTGGGGGCTGCACAAATTCAACTCATTCATCAGGAGCTGTTTGAAACGGGGCCCCGGGGACAGAGGATGTCACCGGCTAAACAGGATCTTTTCAGTGTGAAAGCCTTGCTGCATGACTGATACAATGAACGCTGCCCTCCCTGCGCATCAGGCAAGCCAACAGGCACATCCCCCTGCTCTCCCCACTGCCTGCTCCCCTCTCACCAGCTTGGTGCGGGAAGAATGGAGGGCTGGGAACAGATGGAAGAAGTCAGATAGGGCGAGAGAGAGTTAACAGGCCAGGAAACAAAGGGAAGGCACTCCCCTCCCAGCAAGGGAGGAGCCTGCCACCAGGAACTGTCCCCAGCCAGCACAGGTCCCAGCATGCTTTGTCTGCCCCACCATCCCCAGTTCCTCCCGTGCATCCCAGCCCCAACGATTCCTACCTCAATTCCTACTTCATCCAGCAACCCTGACCTGCCTCTTGGCCAACACCTCTGACAAAGCCCCTCTGCTCTGACGGCCCAAAGGCCTCGGCAATTCCTCTGCAAACTGTGTTTTGCTCTTCCGAGTGAGCACTTCTAGAGGCAAACGGGGTAGCCAAGGCCCAGGGCAGCTGGATCTCATTTCCCACCCTGCCGAGCCATGTGCTGTGGAATCCCCCCATAGCACATCTATCCCCCAAGGTAAAGCATGGAAGCAAGGCATTGTGCTTTAAGCCTCAACTGAGGATTAACAGGAGTCCATCCTTTGTGTGTGCCTGTGTGGAAATCCAAGTTTCCTTCTGATAGAAAACCCACAAGCAAATCCCAACGCGCACAGCATGCAGCACTGATTGGTTACAGAGTGGGTGAAGGGACTAACACACCGAGAGGGAGAAGCTGGGAACAAACCATACAGCCCATGCTCGCCTTCAGACAGGGCTTGTCTGTCTCTGCTCTGTCTCCACATCATTATCAAGAGAGAGAACTTTGAGGTGAATCTGGTGCAGGAAAGAAGTCCTCGTGAATGAGTCCCTGTCTGCAGAACAGACCGTGAAAGGATAGCAGGAGCACAAGCGTCCTCCAGACACACCATCAGAGACTACATGCCTGATCCCTCCAGGCTGGGGAGTCACCCAGGCTCCAAGAAGTCTCGCTATCACTGCTTCAAAACACGCTGGCTTGCACCTCAATGAACATCACAAAGGCTTTGATACTGCATTCAAGCAACTTGGCTGAGCTCGGCAGTTGGAGTCATCCCGCTGTGCTCACCACACTAGGGTACTGGGGCTTCCTCTGCCTCTCACGTTGTTTGGTTATGGGCAAGGCAGGCACAACCCCCTCACCAGAGCCTGTGTTTTCCATGCCCCCTTTGCACAAGTGGATGACCTGTTCTGTGATGCAGACGCCTTTCCATTCGGTACCTCCCTTCTTTCTCCACACGTTTCCCAGATGTTTTGCAAGATCCTGACAACTTCTACGGTCCTAGAGAAGGTCCAGAAGGCTTCAAGCCCTAGCATAGGTGGAAAATGCTGTGTCTAGGCTATCACTCCTCAAACGCCAGCACAAGGGAACTGAAAGCACTGTCACCCAAGACACTAACTGGCTGGAGGGCCACAAAGGAGTGACATACAGGAGCAGGCTCTAGTGAAGGCAGCACAAGGAATTGGGATCCCAGATCCATCATTTTTCATCTTTGTTCATAAAGGATAAAGGTGGCAACAGAGCCTGTTACTGATGATTCCCACAGGATACTTAATCAAGAGAGGCTGCCAACACCAGTCAAGAGAGAATAATAAAGCAAGAGGGAACTGGAGATAAAAGCCAGAGGTAGAAAACAGAAGGTGATTTACAAACATGGGGAAAAGCAATCTGAACTAGAGGTATTCAATGAAAGGAACCCAGGGAGGGATGGGAAGACATTGCAGAACCTAGAAGAGATCTACAATACAGCTGACAGCATGCGAAGGCCAATTCTGCAACCTGATACAGTGTTGGTGATGGGGGAAGCCAAGGAGACCCAAAGCAGTCTATGCAGAGGCATCACATTACAGATCACTCAAGGGTAGCCCTTTGCTGCCCAGCACTGGAAATGCCACACCTCAAATGCTGCGTATGCTCCAAGCTGCTCAGCAGGTGGACAAACTGGGAAAAACTGAAGCAGCAGCAAGAACGAGGAGTGGTGGATGTACTGGGAGGCACAATACAACTCAACTGAGCAAATTAACAGTCAAGGAGCACATGATGACCATCTGTAAGTACCCAAAGGGTGCAAACACCAAGAAGGGAGAGGGCTATCATTCTGCTGGCCTGCAGGACTACAGCTAAACACGTAGTGGTGAGAACTAGATGACAGGTAAAGCCACGCCAGCTCTTATGGAAGGATAGATCAGGCTACTGGGTAGTCTCGCCACTCCAGCCCCACATGGTTTGAGCCAATAAAAAGATCAGCAGGCAAAGCATCAGGGAACACATCTACACATCAGCATGCTGGCTTAGAAGAACTTCCCACATGACCTGCCGTGGTAACAGGAAACCCAGCATCTCATGGGCTCTCTCCATTGAGCTCCCAGCTCAGGTCATTCCAGACATTAACTCTAAATCCCATTACAGATCTAACAGATCTGGGCCCCAGGACTTTAACCAGGCCAGACTCTCTGACCGGTTTTACACCTCCTGGTCTCAGACCTCTCTCTCACAGGTGCTGGACCACCTCTTCCACTACCAATCTTCCTAAAACTTTTTTCCTTCTACCCCAAAGGAACAGCCACCTCCTCCCTTTCCACCACCCACTCTTTAGAGTTTATACCCACACACACCCAAGCTCAAGAAAAGGAAGCAAGAGAACTGGAGTAGGGCGTATGACAAATATGCCCCAAATAGTCCAAATCTAAATCAGTCTGATCAAACACCACTGTCTCTCCAATACCTGCAAGGCAAAGCTGAGCTCATCCCACTTTCTTTGCCATCAGAAGATGGGCAGCAACTAGCAGTATTCCTTGAAGCTCTTTTTCTCTCCAGCACCTCCAATCTTACCCGGTGCCCACAAATATCAACAGGCAAGAAAAACAACCCCAAAACAATGATGCAATTGGGAAAAACAACCTTGCAGGTGGAAGGACAGAGACTGACACTCACCTAGGTAAATGTCTCCAAATGAACCGCTGCCAATCTTTCTGCCCAGCCGGTATTTGTTCCCCACTCGAAGCTCCATGGTTCAATCGTGCTGAGAAAAGAAGCACAGAAAGCACAGCGTCAGAGCAGAAACAGGAAGTGAATCGTGTAAGGCTACAGAAGAGACCTCACCACTTCACCCAGAGGCTGGGTATGGTTTTTAATCTTGAAATACTTCACTTTCTGCACAGCCTCTATACCTCTCCTGATCTCCTGGATGTCCAGGGACAACATGAGCTAGAAACGCTGCAGGAACATGACTCTTTCGAGCATGTTTTCCATGTTCCCATCATGGGAATGAAGAAGGATTGAATCTCTTCCCCACCATTTTGTTCAGAGACTGGGAGGGGGCAGGAAATCCCTCCCAAGAAGGTTACAGTGGGTGATCACGTCACACTATGGTGAAGAGAGATGGTACTGCTCCTTGTAACCTACAGCATGTGGCACGAGGACAGTGGTAACCTCGTGAGACACCAGAAGGGACAGGCCTAATAAACCCTATGAGAAGGAGCGCTCTCTGGCCCAGCCCTAGACCAGCACCTCGGTGGGGGTGAAGCACAGGACCCAAGGGCTGCGAGAGACAGACAGACTGCCAGGAGCAAGCGACACCATCGCCCCTAGGCAGGGGCTGGCACAGGGGATGGGGAGGAGACATCTCACTGAACTGAAGCCTGGGAGGCACTCACTGACTAGGAAGGCCATTTGCTTATCTCCATGCACTTCTGCTGATGGGATCACAGCCTCCTTCAGTCTACCTGAGCCTCTGTGTCTCTGTTGCCTACCCAGGTGTGCCAGCTGTTTGTTTTTAGCAGCTTAGGCCCTTCCTCATCCCTTTACTTGAGGTGATTAGCTAACCCTTTGACCTGTTATACCCCATCAACATGCCCAGGCTTAGCCTACTCCCACAGAAAACCAACTAGGTGGAATGACCATAGCCACAGAGTTTGTTCTCCCTGCCAACCTCAACTTCTGCTGCAAACACCTTGGCCAAACACAACTCCAGCAGTTCCCCCCCTTAACAGCCCCTTTTCCCTTGCCCCTTCCATGGCCACCAACTTATTCTAGGAACTGCAGCTCTTCCCGAGACAGCCAACATGGCTCCTTTTACAGGGATGTGCCACACTCCTAGTTTATGCAATGCCACATTATTAGCGTACAAAATGCAGACACAGAGCCTGTTGGGGACAGGAAAGGTGAGGAATGATTCATGTTTTCACAAGTAGGTGAGAGGAACTTTCCCTTGCTGGAGCTCAGTGGGAAGGAAGCATCACTGAAGGGAAGAAGGGAAGAATGGCCTTGTGAGACATGAGCACAAAAAAAAAAAAAATCCCAGCTACAGGATTCTGGGCATACTATAAACCCAGAGCTGCTTCTCCTGCCCCAGGAGATGGGATTACAGAAAGAGGAATGGACGGGCTGCAGAGATGTAAAGGGAAATAATCCTATCAAGGCATTCAGGGGACATTGTGAACCCTGAAAGCAGAGCTCCAGTCACCAGAAACCACACACAAAACACAGAGAGGTGGAGTCCCCTCACCTAGTATTTACTTACGCATGTGGGTTTCTGTGCATCTCAAGTATATAAAACCCTGTGTCTATTTCCAACTTTCTTACTACAAGGAACGTAGGCAGAGCCCTGGGAACCGAACCAGGAGGCAGGCATACCTGGCTGAGAGCACAGCAAACAGACATGATTTTCATCCACTGCCTGCTGTTCCGTATAACCACATTAACATACATCTGACTTGCTTACACTCCTACTCCAATAAACGATCAAAGGTCTGTGTCCCCTGGAACCCATCACACCACCATCAGGAAGACAGCTCTCGAACCTCCTTCCTTCATGGCTGTATTTGCCCAGTCCTGTGAATCCTAAGCACTTCCACCAAGTCCAGCTCCCAGCTGGGACAAGCACGGCTGTGCAAGCTGCAAAGGCCAGGCAACAGGTCCCAGCAGGGTTCCCTCCACACCAGGACACAGCGGTTACTGCTCTGCAACACCACAGTCCCGAGCCTAAATTTGGTCCCACCCTTCTGGGACAGGCAGGAGCCAGGTTAAGAAGGGCTTCTCGCACAACTAGGCAGCAGCCCTTCTAGCTGATTAAGCAACAGGCTCTAAAGGGGAATCTAAAAAATGCTCCGGGGTGAGGGGGTGGAAGCGGGAAGCAGGATAATGGAGTGAAAAATCACAGTCTCGCACAGCTGTCATTTTGCCTTATCTCCCCCCCAACACACACACACACAAGTGGGCTTAGAAAACCTGGGTGGAGGATAGCCAGAAAGCAACAGCCTGGATTCATGGTAAGGGGAGCGGGCAGGACACGCACATCCCACCCCCCAACAACTGCTCCAGGAGTTCAAACATCTATCACATTTGCTTCTACTTCACACACGTACCCCCACCATCTACAGCTTCCGCCCTTATCATCTGATCTTCAGGTCTACTCTTACAAGGGGAAAATACAAATTTTGTATGTAAAATTTTCTTTCATTGTCTATAATATTTATATTAGTCTCTATACATTATTTTTACGTACAAAATTTAAAGAGCCATCCCTCCCTCCCACCCCCCCCAGTAGCCTTAACCCCCCCTGCCCTGCCACCCTTCCTGCGCTCTCCAGCATTCCCAGGGGCTGCAGGGCAATCATTTAG
>VZTL01014226.1:13305-30466 GCA_013400535.1 Scopus umbretta
TTTTTTTGTATTGTGCTTTTTCTGTTATGTGGTTTAACACCAAGACTTAAAACTGATGCTTGAAAAAAAGAAGTAAACAACCAAGAACGAAACTTTTAAATCTGCTCGATGAAACTGTGGATGGCACAGTAAGTATAGTCAAGAAGCAAGTTCTAGTTCTGAGGCAGATTTCAACCACTGTGGAATAACTTCATTAAAGCCACACCACTAAAGCCACTCCACTCACTCAAGTAGAGTTGCTCAGGTGGAAAATTTAACCTGTTGTACAACTGATAGCACTTTATATTCTTAGTAATATAGCTAAAAGAAAGCGCTTTAAACATGAGTCCTATTACTGGGTTCACTCAGAAGTCATATACAATCAGAGCAATGGTCTTTAGAACAAGAAAATAAATTGAAAGATGATTTTAACAATAATTATTCTAATAATTGTGTCTGAGTGAGTAGAGAGAAAACTATGCTTAAAGGTCTGTCATAGTTAAATCACTTATTAATTCTCTTAGACTGTATCCACACTATCTAATTTTATTCTCATTCATAAAAATATTTTGATGGTGTGAATCTTAGTAGAAAATTAATTTCATGTCCTCAGATTTATTTTATGATGCAACAAAATATTTCTGTGGAAAAAATAATTTCATTTTAAAGAGGTTTAGTGGCATTTTTTGAAGGCTATATTCTTCTGTGAAGAAGCAAATAAAAATATAACAAGTCTTATACGGTGAATCAGATACATCAGACACTTGCTATGGTCAGGTTGTTCGGTCTAGCCAAAAGATGAAATGTTCTCAACTGAAAACAAATGCAAAGTTGTGTGTCTGACAATACCCTTAGACCTAGATCAGTAATGTAAAAATGTTTATTTGTACTCTCAAGAAATTAAATAACATAAACCAAATGACAAACACCCGAAGGAATTACTTTATATTGTGAGCTTCATAGGCTGAAGTTTGTTCATGTAATAGTTTAATTAATTTTCAAATGTAAAACAGTTTGCAAAAATCACAGTCTCTTTATGGACAATTGGTGAAGTATAAGAGCTAACTTGGAAAGTCAGTTATCCACGGTGCGCTGATGTCACTATTGACCACTTCTTGCAAATCCTGGACCATATTTGGTGTCAGAAAAACAGATGTTTATTAGTGGGAGGCCAAATCCACCAGCCCAGTGAAGCTGCTGCAGCTTCATGCCCACAGGTCCAACCAGTAGCAAGGCTGAGCAGGTATACCAGTATGCACACACACACCATACAGACATATTCAGTGCATACATACATATATATGCAGCCACAATCCAGCCACACTGATCAACATGGTCAGACACACTCATTATTTACACAAACACAGACAGCACCAATGGCCTCATCCTGATCCCATCTCTGGCTGAACTCAATGAAGGTCTGTTAGTGGGAAACATTTATATCTATATGTATGCATATGTTTTTGTATATGTATAAACATATACATGCACATACACATGTATACATGAATATATATGGTATGGAAACCTCCAGCAGCTGGGCTCAGCCACCCAGTCGAAGCAGTATCTACTCTTTTTATCTCAGTCTCCCCAGTTGCTGGCACCTGCACATATGAACTCCCAGGGCCGGAGGCTCACACAGGGATATACACACACGGATCTCCGAGTATGCAGTGCACCCAGGAGCCCGTCCCAGATTCTTGCTCTTCCCAGGTAGTTCACATGTAGAGACACACACATGCACACACTTGCAAGAAGGTCTCTTAATCGACCCCCAGACTCCACAGTTGTTCCAGCAGCTGGCCGGGACTCCCTTCATCCCTCCGATAAGCCTCTGCTGTTGTCTTGGCCTTAGAGGAAAAACACAGTTCCCCTGGCTCCTAGGCCACCTCATCTACTTGCTGGCTAGTCCAGCTTGATCTTCACTAGGGTCCACACACTCGCTTGCACACCTGCACTCACTCCAGGTGCCGGTACCACCAGCACGCAGGCCTCTGTTCCACTGTGCCAGTCACTGGCACTCGGACCACCATACATGTGCACACAGAAGAGAGAGGCTTTTGACCGGGAAAATAATTAGATATGGAATTTAATAAGATGATGGGACAGACTGCGCTGATCAGGTGTGGGGTGTCACCAGACAAGTGTACTGACCAGCATCCTGCTTATGTACAGCCACCCCCTTTTAGAACCCTAGTTGTCTGTTTTATCATGTTTGTTCTTGCCCAAGATCCCTCCCTTCCTCTTATTTCCCCCCCCCCTCCTTTAAACGTCCCACAACGAGTCTTGTGCAATCCCCAAATGTTCTTCCTCTACATGCCATAATGTGTCCCAAATCCCCTGGGTAGCCACTCCCCCTCATTCTGTAAAATGAGGGGAGAGCCCTCCCTTTGACTCATGAGATGAGTGACAACTCTGGACCCTTGGGCTGAGGTTCTGGGACAGCCCTGGGAGAGGCTGGGTAGGGGCTCCTTTTCCTGATGCAGTTCCTGGGGTTCCCCCACCTGCCATTGTGCTCCTTTTTTGTGTGTGCATGTGTGCAATCCAACAATGTTCTTTATTAAGTATGTGGAAAAAATTCTAACTGTATAGCAGAAAGATAACTCATGAACTTCTTCCTTTAATTTTATTACAGGTAAAAATTGAGGCTATAAACTATATAAACTAGAAAAATAAATATTTAGTTTCTATATAAACTATACTGTTTTAAATTTTAACAATTTACATATGTAGATCTATAGTGATGAAGCAAGTGATGCCTGCAGTATGCTGAAGCCTATCTGGTAGCTGTGTAGTCAGCAGAATGCAATGCAAGGTAAGATACACACAAAGAGATGGAAAAGCATACAGCAGCTATCTGTGTGAGATACAGCAACATAAACAAATGAAATGGATTCTAAAACAAAAACTACTTAAAAAGGCATTTTAACGATACACAAATGAAAAAAAAAAATCATTAATTTTTTTTTGTTGCAGGCATGACAATCTTGTACCAGGTACACAAAGGAAAAAAATTAATAGAACAATAAAACACAACCAGTTTTTCAGAAAACTGTACAAATTGCTTCATTAGCTCATCAGCAAGGAGAAGAGGGATTCCAGTTTCATCCCTAGCTGGATAAATTCCCTTTTCAATTTCCATATTCTCCTGCCAGTGTTTTTCTTAAGTTGTTTAGAATACCTACTGATTTAATCTAGTCTCTCAGTTTGGTGCTTACTGAGTTCCAGATGTTGTAGTTCCTGTATTTGTTCCTCTTAAGTGGAACCTTACATTCAATATTAAAGTTTTCCTCAGTGCAATAGATAAGGATAACTATATGACTCAGAACAGAATTAATGGTGGGATACAATGATCAGATATTTCCCTAAGGTAGCTAATAAGAACATTCACCAGCATTTTCACCTGTTCAGATCTCTACCTGTGCTTCTCACCCATCCCCCTACCCTGCTGAGAAGTTTTGAGAAAAATGGGGGTTAAAGTCATCTATGAATAAAGATTTTTTTTCTGTCTTAAAATATATATTTGCGTGTGTTATAGGAATAAACCAGAATTAATCTAAAAGAACTGCAGGTCTAAAAAGAACAAAAACAAATCTCTTTTTTTTATGAGTAATGAGGTTTCTTATACAGATCTTCTCACAGGAAAAAATTTCTGAACTTCCCCCCACCCCCCCATACTGTCTTTATTTCAGCCCATGATTTTTTTTTTTTTTTTTTTCCAATTCTCTCTCCCATTGCACTGGGGAGGCGGGGAGTGAGCAAATGCCTGTGTGGTGTTTAGCTGCCCACCGGATTAAACCACAACACAGCACAAGAATAATAGTCATTTCAAGTCCAGCACTACAAAAGAATTGGGGAAGTCTCTCCAGGTGTCATGGCTGAAAGGACCTGTTTAGGACAGCCTCCCTCCCCTCGGGACCTACAATCAAGTTTGAGATCTCCTTGGACTGAATTAAGGCGAAACGACACCAGCCAACCAGTTTAACAATTTATTGATACAAAACACAAGACAAGCAGTTAGATAAAATAACTCAATGGCAACTACTTAACTGGATCAACTTAACCAAAATGAACAAGTCCCATGAGGCACAATTTTATTTAGATTCGTTAAAGAGAGAGAAAAGGAGGGCAGGGAGCAGGGGGAGAGAGAGACAGAGACAGATATCACCACCTGTGGATCCAGCAGCGTCCCGTTGGTCGTCTTGATACTCGGTGTCTTGGTGGTGGGGAGCTCCGTCATTGTTTGATCCCACAGTCCTTTATAGGGTATTCAGGGAGATTGTTTCCCAGACAATGGCACATACTGCATTCCTGCACATGCTCTCAGTCCCGTGGAGCACACGTGATTACTGCATGATCATTTGCTGTGAATTATGCATACCTTGGCAGGTTGGGGTGGTTGCCCGTGCCTACACACATCTCTCAAAATGACGTGACCATTTTTTTACTCTGGCTGAAACTGGTGTCAGGCGGCTATTTGTTCCTTATCTGTTCTGAGCTCGGCTAAACCATCAGGAAGTCTGGTGATGGTCTCACCAGGGTTGTAAACAAGCTTTGAGACAGTTATCTTAAGATATGGTGTCTCACAGGCTGGAAATGTTTAAGGCAAATATCCATGCATCTGTCCTCTACACCAGGCATCTTCCCTGTGGTGTCTATTACTTCTCCCCCATTCTTCATTAAGCAAGAATAATGTCTTCTCTTTTTTCCTTATAGATGGTATTCACAGAGTTTAATATCAAACAAATAGACAGTAGTCACCTCATCCCTAGGGAACTGTTAAAACAAGCTAAAACCAGAAAAGGGGCAAGCAAGTCCAGACAAGACTTTGCACTATTAGGTCAGTACAAAGCTTGTGGCCTCTTACTAGTAATGGGAAAAAATCACATTTACTAGGCTGCAACCAAAAGAGGCTGAAGCTGGGAATTTGGACATTGGAATCAATTTCCAGCATCTCTTCCTTAAGGTAAAGCTATACATTTTAAAAAAAGATGGCAACATGTGAGCACTGAATCTTCAATGATCTGCTCTGCTGAAGTGTTATCTGACCTATGCTACATCTTGGCTCCAAGTATCTGCGGAGGAGGCAACCTATCAGAAAGGAACCTAGCAGTAAGTGATCTGAGTATATGACAATAATGGTCACCTGCTTCTGGGGCTAAGGAGATATCCCTAGCACACCTGTTTATCAGAAAAGGCAAAGTAGTGTGTACTGTGTCCCTGAACCTTAAATCACCCATCTGCCCTGTTACTCTGTGAACATGCTGTAATTAGCAAGAAAGTTTTTCTTGCATAGTGTAAGAATTGCTTTAATTTGGTTCTTATGGTAGGATATTATTTTGCAATACCTTTTGATATTTTACAGTATCTGTTGTTTACAAGTTGGCCAAACATCCTTATTTGAGCATGTGCTGAGGAGTAATACAAGATCTTCAGAGTGAGGAACTGGAGGCAAGGTTTGCTAGCCACATTATACTCGGAGATCTCGGGACTATTTTGTGGGATTTTCTTTGTTTTGATTTCTTTTTTACTTCGGATATTGCTTTGGATATTGCTCTATTCTTGTCCTATGGATTGTTTGCCCATTTACAGCTGGAGCACATGCTTTAGGCTGCTGGAGAACACCTTCAGTTTAGTTTCATTGAAAACAAATTCATTTCATGTGCTCTGAGACTGCTTGTTGAAAACCAAAGTGCACTAAAAGTACACGACCATTATCTTTTAATTTGAATCAGCAATGCATTTTTGAAACAGTTCTTGCAGTTGTCCATTTACTGAGCTTTGATTTGTGTCATGGAAAGTCTGAGAACCTACAGTCTGGTTCCTTTATATCGAAAGTGTACTGTTAACAGACATTCAGTTTACAGGGCAAGACTAGAGTTAAAAACCTCCATAGCCTTCAACAACCACCATGAAGTAAAAACTTCCAAAACATTTGTAGTATTTACATTAGATCCTCAGCTGCAATTCTTCTGCTCTACAGACTGACTCCTAGGTGCCCCACACTATTTGCTAATATAGATATTTTATGCATGGAGTCTCCTGGGAGATTAATTTGAAAAGCACACTCCTTATCTGAACTAAAACAATGTGCAGGCATATGCTTTGTGTCCTGCTCAGTGTGGTCTTAGAGAGGTATGTTTACAATTACAGCATTGTATCTGTCTCATTTTTATAGTAGATGTACAAAGAAGGAGTTAACAATTTTGAGAGGACTTTGGTAATGTTTGGCCTTTCTATGAAACTTTAGTTACCACCTTTCTGTGCTTACAGAAAAGCTGAAAAGGAAAAAGTTATATTTGCATCCTGACATAAGGGTTGAACTAAAGTGACTTTTAAGCCTTTTTGTAGAGTTATTCTCCATTTAAGAATGGTCTTCTATCTATTTTCCTGAATAGATTCTTAGTTATTTAATTGTTACTTCACTGAACTATATCTTTGACTCTTACTATTCTATTCCACTTTTCCACTCCTTAAACACCACTTGCCCAAGAAAACAGGTGTCTATTGTCCTGAACTATGTTGCATGGGGAATCATCACACTGAAATAACTTGCTGCCTTACTGGTGATGGTACTAATACATTATTAGACAATATATCTATTTTGCAGACAATAATGACATTGTGTGTGTGGTTTGTTATAAAAGTGCCTGCTAGTATTTTGTCTAGTGGTCTACTGGAAAACATGTGCACCCTGCAAATTCAGAAAGAAAGGCAAGATATGAGGAATGTAGCTTAATCAAACTGCAGCTTAATTATCTGATCTCCTGTGGGAAATACCCAGCAAAGATTCATATAGTCCAGTTCACCATTCATTCTCTATTTGTCTCCACCTATTTGGGAAAGACAACTGTTTTCTTGTTGCACCAGATGTAGAATACCCCAACTTTTTTTTAAAGAATACCTTCCTCTGTGGATTCTCAAGAAATCAATCCTCTGTTAATAAAAGGTAGCAGAACTTGACATCTGCCAAAAAAGGGCACAGACAATTAATTGGTTATCCTTCCTTCTCAACCACAGCTGGTACTTTGACAGCTCTCCTCTCATATCAACCAAAAATCCGTCTGCTCCTTTGTCAAAATCCATCTGCTCTCTACTATCAGTCCTAAATACCCAGTGCAACACTTTTTGATAGGTAATCTTCCAACCTTCTTATTTGCATTCAAAAATTGCTACCTGCTCTTTCACGCATCTGCCTTTGTCCTCTGACAGAATCCTGAAGGCTCTATGTATGCCCTTCATACATGCCATTCAAGCAAATGTCCCATGTGTGCTAAAATTTAGTTCCTGATAAACAAACTGTTTAAAAGATCACCCCCCTGCAAAATCCCCAAATTCTAATCAATATACTATTTATGCTAGAAAATTCCTCGTGCTTGACTGTGAAAGAAGCATAAGCAGTGCCAAAACCAAACTGTTCCTATTAACACTGACTTTCAGGCACTGGAGAGTTTGGATCTTGTTGGCCAGAGAAAACTGTTACTTAGCTTTCACAGTGCATGCTACTATAAGCTGAAAAGTCTCTAATGTTTCTGTTCTCAGTGATTCAGTAATTCATCTGTGTGATACTACTTTGGATGTTCACATCATCTCAGAATGTTGAATAATGTTGAGAAGCAGAAAGAACCTGTTTTGTCATCTTTCCTTTCAGCCATAAGCCCATGTAAATCTTTGTTTTGTTTTTCAGTTTTCTACATTTTTTCTGTGTCCATATGATTAATTTTATTATAGTGATCAACACTGACATTTGGCAAAAGCTAACAAGGATAAAATATTATGTTATAAAGTGCTGAGTTAGAAAAAAAGGCAGGGAAAAGCAGTATAGATTGTGTATACATGCAAAGGAGAAGGAACAGTTGAACAAATTAAGCTGTTGGCTAAGTAAATTTACTACTTGGAATACATTTGCACCTTTTTAAAGATTTTAATGTAGTACATTTAAAATGCACTATGAACATACCTCCCTTGCCTGTCACTTCCTAGCAATATAGAAGATGCCTCTCATCTCTTGAGCCAATAGATACAGTAAATAACAATTTTAACCTGGTCAAGATGTGATCTGTACTAATTCAATGACACTGACTTGCACCTTTCTTCTTAGATGTGACAATCCTAGCAGTTTTTTAGTTAGACAGTTTCAGGGGAAAAAAAAAAAAAAAAGAGAAATATTGAAGATACTTAATTCTTTCTAAAAGTATTTCTTTCTGTAAAAAATGAAAAATGGTTACTGAAAAACTAAAATGGACTATGATTAGAGTTCATCTATAATCTCCTATACCATAACTAACTGCCAACACTTTAGCTGCATGGAAAAATTGCAAATGAGGGGAAAATAGTGTTTTTAAATATAATTCATTCTTACTTACAATTATGATTAATGTTCATCTAGCTCAGATTTCTCATTATTAAAATTTATAATAATTCATGATTTTTGTGTCAGAAGCAATTGTGAAGAAGTGTTAAGAGTTAAAAGGTTCACACACAGCCAAATGTACACACACCCACAAAGGCAGTACATTGTGAGTGCAGAGGCATTGGGGTCTATATACATGTGGTTTTTTACAATAATGTATTAGAATACACTGCAATGTGCCTACATACTCTGCATAATTCCTTGGTTAATTATTTCCTTAGATATTCCTGCTCTAAGAGAAATCACGTGTGACCTGAAGGTCAAGCACATTGCAGTGTTACATTTTTCCATTCTAAAAATAGTTGTTGTATTTTTATTGGGAATGACTGAGCCCTTCATAGCAAACTATTTATTCAACTATATTTCTCTTTTTTTTTTTTTTTTTTTTTTCTGACTGTGAAAGTTACAAAAAGATATGCTCTAAAAAACTTACTCACCTCTGGAAATTACACAACAGATACTATGGGCCAGCTTATCATTTCCTTGTTCAAATCGTACACAATGCAAGCAGGCCTACTAACTGAAAGATTGTGTGCAGCCAAAGACAAAGATTTTTTTGATTAAGTATGTGAAGTTACATCCTTTATTGCACAACAGATTAGAGGATAAATTAGTTCAGATTTTTTTTGCATTAATTCTTTGTTAATAGCACTATTTGCAATTGTAATCACATGTTACTCAGTTACTGTTATTGTGAGAATCAAGATTAGGCATTTTTTCAGTTTCTGAGGAAAAGAAAGTTTGGGACAATTAAAGACTGACTTTGCAGATAAAGATACAAGGTATGTTTATTATTCAGTAGTCAAAGTCAATGCTTTCCTTGCCTTTCATTTGATTCTGTCTCCTATGCTGTTATCCCCCAGTTCAATCCTTCTTGACCCACAATAATTTATGTGAAAAGAAAATGTTTCTTCTGTGTGTGCAACAGACTGTGTATGCAGATTAAAGTTTTTGGTATCAGATATTTTATTTACACTGGCTGATAATTTTCTGTAATTAAATGCCTTTGGTCTAATATTGGAAACAAAGCATAGGGCATCTTGCTGTCAGTGAACCAATAAATTTGGAAGAGAAACAGAGAATGTGATTGGGGAAACACTGGAAGTGAAAGCCTTTTGTAGATGGCAATACTTATCTGTCACCATTAACTGACTTCTGTTGAGGAAAGTGACATAGGATCTATTTTTGTTATGCCCCATGGGTGGTTTAGCCATACCTAATGCTCAAGAGGCTGCAGATGAGTCCAGCAGTATGAACTTGAAAGTATTTATACTCAGAAATGTCATGCTCATATACGTTTTCTAGTTTGATCTCTCACTGTGAGGTGTAAGTGTTACAGCTTAACAGGTGTTATTTATGAGGAAAGAAGAACTGAAGCTAGACCAGTAATTAATGGATTGAGGACTGAATGCTGGTTTATTTAGGATTATTAGAACTATGACATATTTAGAGTACTTAATGGGTGATCATCTTTTTTTCTGCTTTCTGAACTATTTTGGGAATATTTGGTATAGATGCTATCTGGTTCTAATGGGGTGTAGGAATACAGATTTTTCTTTTCCATTGGTTCTATTTTATGACAATAACCTGAATTATTCTAGTAAATATGTTTATTAGGCAAGAGAGATCATATTTATGACATTTCTTCTGTCTAACATAAAAGCTCTTTTTAAACTCTAACATTTGTTTTGCTCTGTGCCTTAAACATCATTCTAGCACTTATAATAGTTACTTTTATTCATGTTGCATCTCCGTTTAGCTGATATTTTTCCTATAAGTGATGTCGAGTTACTAATCTGCAGTTCTAGGATCTCCTTGGAGTTCTGTAAAATCATTTGCCATTGGCTATGAAGGTTCATTGGCTAATTCCTTTAACACTCTCTGGTGCATTTAATCTGGCTCTGCTGATTCAAAACATTAATTTGGTCCAGGTATTTTCTCATTTGCTCTTTAACAGTGTTGATGTCTGTTCTCTTATGTTGTTCATCTACTCCCAGCATAATTAATCATTTCACACAAGAGTCCTTTTGAATGAACTGAAGCAGAGCAAGTACTTAGAAATTCTACTTTTTTTCCCCTCCAGTGTATTTCCTTTCTGATAATTAGAGCCCTTACCTTTCCTTTTATCTTCCCTTTTTCTCTGAAGTATCTAAATAATTGTTTTTGTTTCCTTATCTATTACAAAAATATATTGCTACTGAAGTTTGCTTATCCACATTATTTTTTTCTAACTTCTTACTCTGACTTTGCTTACCCTTGCAGTAAAATGTTGCAGTTGCAACAAACTGCCATCTCTGCATGTTGTAGAACTTCTACATCCCGAGCAGATTCGTTTCTCATTTTTCCGTTTGTTTCATTTGTGGAACTTCTACTTAATGTGAACCAAGTGTCATACAGACAACTTTCAAGCCTTGTAGAACAAACTCCTGAACGTTCTGAAGCCACTTACTACTAATGGCTGAGTACTGGTTCAGGGGTTTTCATGAAACTGTGGAAGAAAAGGCAGTGGACTGAATGTAATGTGGGTACCGGCTTTGGCATGGATTCAAGACAACTATGACAGAAAGCCTGAATAGGAAGAGATGGAGGCTTCAGCATCAATGGACTATTCAGTATGCTGCTAATCATTAGGAGAGGCAGAAATGCTGTGGTTATGTCATAGAAGGGACACCTAAGATACAAGTCAATATAGTTAAGTAGCAATAATAAAGGAAAAAATGAGAGCACTTCACATTTTAAAACCTGTGAGCATATACGGCAATAGTCCCTGGACTTTGCAAGTTAAGAAAAACAAGAACAAGAAAGCAGAGTAAAAATGAACAAGTTTTAACAGATAAAATGACACAATTGACATGAAAACTCAAAAGAAGGATATATACGTATTAAGAATGTAATCTTTGGTTAGAATGACAACTGAAGAGGCTGCTCTTCTCTGAATATTGATCTGATTTAAATATTTATTTAGCTTTTGAAAGATGAGATATCCTCTTTGCTATTCAACATACATGAAACTGGTTTGCTGCATCATATAAAAACTGTACTGAATGGGCTTTTTTGATTTTCTTAAAAATAATGCATGCTTTGATAGAATAATGAATAGCTATTATTTTAAACACTTATGCATCTTAACTTCCTTTAATCGAGAAAAGGAGAGTAAAGTGTCAATAAACAAAACATTTTTTAAAAATTGCTTTACTGAACTGTTTATAATAACCACTAGTGTTAAACGTGACATTTGATCTCTTTGTACATTGAATCTTTTGAGTGCCTTGAAAGAAAGAGATCACAAGTCTTTGTTAAGTTAATACGTTGTTCCCTGCCAAGTATGCCCAACTCTCTGATTCACCAGAATGCAAGTTGTGTAAACATTTTTTTTTTCTCTCATACTTATTCAAGAACATAACTGTTTTAGAAGCCTAGTAATAGGTAACAGCTGACATACTGTTGTGTCATGGTTTAACCCCAGCTGGGAACTAAGCACCACACAGCCGCTCACTCACCCTCCCTCGCCCTGGTGGGATGGGGGAGAGAATCTGGAAAAAAAACAGTAAAACCCGTGGGTTAAAATAAAGGCAGTTTAATAGGATAGCAGAGGAAGAAAAAATAATAATAATAATGATAAAAGAATATACAAAACAAGTGATGCACAATGCATTTGCTCACCACCTGCTGACCGATGCCCAGCCCATCCCTGAGCAGCGATCGCTGCCCCCCGGCCAACTCCCCCCAGTTTCTATACTGAGCATGACGCCATATGGTATGGAATAGCCCTGTGGCCAGTTTGGGTCAGCTGTCCTGCCTATGCTCCCTCCCAGCTCCTTGTGCCCCTGGCAGAGCATGGGAAGCTGAAAAGTCCTTGACTAGTGTAAGCACTACTGAGCAACAGCTAAAACATCAGTGTGTCATCAGCGTTGTTCTCATACAAAGTCCAAAAACATAGGACCATATCAGCTACTAGGAAGAAAACTAACTCTATTCCAACTGAAACCAGGACATGTTGCAAAAGGATAATACTGCAGAGGACGAAAATGGACAAGAGAGTTGAAAGCTGAGTGATGTTTTTTAACAGCCTCACTATGTTTGGCTTTTGCAAACAAAGCTTAACAATCAAGGACACAGAAATTAATATTAAATTCAAGACTGAGAAAGGAATTCTTAAAAATTCAAAACCCACTAGCCTATTTAGGAGAATTTTCATATTTTATTTTCTGAATAAATTTACATAGAAGAGAGAAATCAAATTTTGAAGCAGTATATTATACAGTTCTTCATGAAAAAGAAAAAAAAAAAGTATGTCATTTCAGTTTAATTATACTCAGTGAAATAAACCAGTTGCGAGTTTATAATGTAATTACTTACTCCAGAGCAAAACACTGTAACTGGATAGTTTGTAGATAAAAGGGCTTGGATTTTGTAGCCTAATTCAAATCAAGATGCTGTGAACTGAGATGCTTCAGAACAAGATGCTTCAGAACTGAGAAACTGACATTTCCAAGTGTCTTTGAATAAACAGGACATTTACCTGTGGAACTCATTAGATTGGTAGTTCAACCCATAAGACACAAACGACCAGTTTTGTGGCTGAAACATGAAACATAGTTATAAATACATTTGCTATCAGTTGCTCCTTATCACGCTTTGAATCTANCCTTTCTGATAATTAGAGCCCTTACCTTTCCTTTTATCTTCCCTTTTTCTCTGAAGTATCTAAATAATTGTTTTTGTTTCCTTATCTATTACAAAAATATATTGCTACTGAAGTTTGCTTATCCACATTATTTTTTTCTAACTTCTTACTCTGACTTTGCTTACCCTTGCAGTAAAATGTTGCAGTTGCAACAAACTGCCATCTCTGCATGTTGTAGAACTTCTACATCCCGAGCAGATTCGTTTCTCATTTTTCCGTTTGTTTCATTTGTGGAACTTCTACTTAATGTGAACCAAGTGTCATACAGACAACTTTCAAGCCTTGTAGAACAAACTCCTGAACGTTCTGAAGCCACTTACTACTAATGGCTGAGTACTGGTTCAGGGGTTTTCATGAAACTGTGGAAGAAAAGGCAGTGGACTGAATGTAATGTGGGTACCGGCTTTGGCATGGATTCAAGACAACTATGACAGAAAGCCTGAATAGGAAGAGATGGAGGCTTCAGCATCAATGGACTATTCAGTATGCTGCTAATCATTAGGAGAGGCAGAAATGCTGTGGTTATGTCATAGAAGGGACACCTAAGATACAAGTCAATATAGTTAAGTAGCAATAATAAAGGAAAAAATGAGAGCACTTCACATTTTAAAACCTGTGAGCATATACGGCAATAGTCCCTGGACTTTGCAAGTTAAGAAAAACAAGAACAAGAAAGCAGAGTAAAAATGAACAAGTTTTAACAGATAAAATGACACAATTGACATGAAAACTCAAAAGAAGGATATATACGTATTAAGAATGTAATCTTTGGTTAGAATGACAACTGAAGAGGCTGCTCTTCTCTGAATATTGATCTGATTTAAATATTTATTTAGCTTTTGAAAGATGAGATATCCTCTTTGCTATTCAACATACATGAAACTGGTTTGCTGCATCATATAAAAACTGTACTGAATGGGCTTTTTTGATTTTCTTAAAAATAATGCATGCTTTGATAGAATAATGAATAGCTATTATTTTAAACACTTATGCATCTTAACTTCCTTTAATCGAGAAAAGGAGAGTAAAGTGTCAATAAACAAAACATTTTTTAAAAATTGCTTTACTGAACTGTTTATAATAACCACTAGTGTTAAACGTGACATTTGATCTCTTTGTACATTGAATCTTTTGAGTGCCTTGAAAGAAAGAGATCACAAGTCTTTGTTAAGTTAATACGTTGTTCCCTGCCAAGTATGCCCAACTCTCTGATTCACCAGAATGCAAGTTGTGTAAACATTTTTTTTTTCTCTCATACTTATTCAAGAACATAACTGTTTTAGAAGCCTAGTAATAGGTAACAGCTGACATACTGTTGTGTCATGGTTTAACCCCAGCTGGGAACTAAGCACCACACAGCCGCTCACTCACCCTCCCTCGCCCTGGTGGGATGGGGGAGAGAATCTGGAAAAAAAACAGTAAAACCCGTGGGTTAAAATAAAGGCAGTTTAATAGGATAGCAGAGGAAGAAAAAATAATAATAATAATGATAAAAGAATATACAAAACAAGTGATGCACAATGCATTTGCTCACCACCTGCTGACCGATGCCCAGCCCATCCCTGAGCAGCGATCGCTGCCCCCCGGCCAACTCCCCCCAGTTTCTATACTGAGCATGACGCCATATGGTATGGAATAGCCCTGTGGCCAGTTTGGGTCAGCTGTCCTGCCTATGCTCCCTCCCAGCTCCTTGTGCCCCTGGCAGAGCATGGGAAGCTGAAAAGTCCTTGACTAGTGTAAGCACTACTGAGCAACAGCTAAAACATCAGTGTGTCATCAGCGTTGTTCTCATACAAAGTCCAAAAACATAGGACCATATCAGCTACTAGGAAGAAAACTAACTCTATTCCAACTGAAACCAGGACATGTTGCAAAAGGATAATACTGCAGAGGACGAAAATGGACAAGAGAGTTGAAAGCTGAGTGATGTTTTTTAACAGCCTCACTATGTTTGGCTTTTGCAAACAAAGCTTAACAATCAAGGACACAGAAATTAATATTAAATTCAAGACTGAGAAAGGAATTCTTAAAAATTCAAAACCCACTAGCCTATTTAGGAGAATTTTCATATTTTATTTTCTGAATAAATTTACATAGAAGAGAGAAATCAAATTTTGAAGCAGTATATTATACAGTTCTTCATGAAAAAGAAAAAAAAAAAGTATGTCATTTCAGTTTAATTATACTCAGTGAAATAAACCAGTTGCGAGTTTATAATGTAATTACTTACTCCAGAGCAAAACACTGTAACTGGATAGTTTGTAGATAAAAGGGCTTGGATTTTGTAGCCTAATTCAAATCAAGATGCTGTGAACTGAGATGCTTCAGAACAAGATGCTTCAGAACTGAGAAACTGACATTTCCAAGTGTCTTTGAATAAACAGGACATTTACCTGTGGAACTCATTAGATTGGTAGTTCAACCCATAAGACACAAACGACCAGTTTTGTGGCTGAAACATGAAACATAGTTATAAATACATTTGCTATCAGTTGCTCCTTATCACGCTTTGAATCTAAACACAAACTGAAAAAATGAAAAAAATAAAGAAGTCTGATAATCAAAGATCAAAAATTATAACATACTTGCTAGTTTCAACTCCCATTATAATTATCAGAAATCTTTTAGTAATGATGTGAATATCAGTTATGTTTTAGTCTATGGTCATAATTTTCATTCACAAGTTGATTTATAAATTTTAATGTTCTGTTTCTAATTCTTGGTATCTGACACTTTACATAAACAAAATAATGAATTAAATATATTGTCTTAAGTGAGGGGCTTTGGGAAATTACCTGTTTTATATATGTTCCCCACAAAGATCAGGAACAAACATTGGTCTCTCGAAAGAAACAATGAGGGAAGAAATATGTAGAAAATCTTCATGACATATAGAAAATCTTTACAAGATTTCCTGTAGCACCATTGCCTCTTTTAGCTTTCTTGAAAATCATAATGATCAGCCTCATGAAGTGAGTTAAATTCTGGGTTTGCATCTCAGCTTTCCTAGGCAGCTCTTTAAAAACATTCTGACTGTGGTGAGTTGACCCTGGCCGGACACCATGTGCCCACCAAAGCTGATTTATCACTCCCCCTCCACAGCTGGACAGAGGAGAGAAAATACAATGAAAAGCTCATGGACTGAGGTAAGGACAAGGAGATTACTCAGCAATTACCATCATGGGCAAAACAGATTCAACTTGGAGAAATTAGTTGAATTTATTACCAATCAAGTCAGAGTAGGGTGATGAGAAATAAACCAAAATCTTAGAAACATCTTCCTCCCACCCCTCCCTCCTTCCCAGGCTCAACTTCAATCCTGATTTTTGCTACATCCTCCCCCCAAGCAGTGCAGGTGGACAGGAATGGGGGTTTTGGTCAGTTCATCACACAGTGTCTCTGCTGCTCCTTCCTCCTCACACTCTCCCCCTGCTCCAGTGTGGGGTACCTTCCGCAGGAGACAGTCCTCCATGAACTTCTCCAACGTGGGTCCTTTCCATGGGCTGTAGTTCTTTATGAACTGCTCCAGTGTGCGTCCCTTCCAGAGGATGCAGTCTTTCAGGAACAGACTGCTCCAGTATGGGTCCTCCAAGGGTTACAAGTCCTGCCAGCAAATCTGCTCCAACGTGGGCTCCTGTCTCTCCATGGCTCCACGGGTCCTGCCAGGAGCCTACTCCAGTTTGGGCTTCCCACAGGGTCACAGACTCCTTTGGGCACACCCACCTGCCCTGGCATGGGGTCCTCCACAGGCTGCAGGTGGATATCTGCTCCACCGTTAACCTCCATGGGCTTCAGGGGGACAGCCTGCCTCACCATGGTCTTCACCACAGGGTGCAGGGGAATCTCTGCTCTGGCTCCTGCAGCACCTCCTCTCCCTCCTTCTTCACTGACCTTGGTGTCTGCAGAGTTGTTTCTCTCACATTTTCTCACTCCTCTCTCTGGCTGCAATTGCTGTTCCACAATATTTTCCCTTTCTTAAATATGTTATCACAGAAGCAGCAGGTCTGTCTTGGAGCTGGCTGGCATTGGCTCTATTGGACATAGGGGAAGCTTCTAGCATCTTCTCTCAGAAGCTGCCCCTG
>VZTL01014227.1:0-22987 GCA_013400535.1 Scopus umbretta
CCGGCCCCGCCGCGTAGCGCGAAGTTGGACTCGGTGGGGGGGAGAAGTGCGGGAGAACAGGATCGGCGTGGAAAGTTTCCCCTCCCTCTCCCCCCTGTAACCTGTGCACCCCGGGGATGTGTCGCCCAGCGGGTGCCCCCCGCTCGCCGGTTTGGGGAAGGGGCGAGGGAAGGAGGAGATGCGATGGGGAACGCTCGGGCGAGGGGAGGGCTGGGACTTTGCGTGCCGGGCGGGGGGCAGAAGGTTGAGCACGCTGAGCAAAATGAAAAAAAACGGATTAAAGTTGCTGCTGGCGGGAGATGGGGAGGGAACTGATACTCAGACCCAGAAAAAAAAAAAAAAATTAAAAAAAAAAAAAAAAAATAACAAGAGAGAGAAAAAAAAACAGAAAGCAAGCAAANGGGGGAGGGAACGGATACCAAAACCAAAAAAAAAAAAAAAAAAATAAAAAAAAAAAAAAAATCTGTAAATGCCATGTCCAGCTTCGGTCACCTCCTTACCCTCTGGGAAAGGTGGGTGACCGTGGGTTTTACGTCCTCATTGGAAAGGGAAGAGCAGGNGTATAAAATCAAGTGACACTAAAATATCTACTCCGGGCCCTCGCCCTTTCTCTCCTAATAACCCGGCAGGAATGCGAGTGCACTCAGTTGTGAAGTTGCTGCCCGGAGAGCCCAGGAGCTTTTCTTTTCTGCCGCTGGAGAGGGGGATGCTTTGAGTCTGCTGATGTTTGTGTCTCGCTGTGGGGCTGGGGGAGAGGGGGGTGGCAGGGCGCTGGCTTTCAGGTTTTTCTCTCATTTTTTTTTTTTTTCCTTCCCCCTCCCTTTCCTCTTTTTTTGTTGGTCTGGCGGNCCTTTCCTCTTTTCTTGTTGGTCTGGCGGGGAGGGTGGAGGAGGAGAGGTGCGGTGCTGGGTCTGCCTTTGTAGCAGCAAGGTGGGGGGCGAGCCGTGCCCCCAGTCGGGGACGGGGCTCATTCTTCCAACTGGAGAAAGGCAGGAGAGCCCAGAGGTCCCTGGCTTTTCCTTTGCTGGTTTAAAAGTATTACGCATTTATGGGTCTTTGCATAACGTTCCCCACTGCAGAGTGGGGTTTGGTAGATTAAAGTATGTGGGGAAATGCTCTTATTTACGAAAGGGAGAGCTGGGGCCGTTTTTCCCCTTCGTTCCCCTTCCCCATGGTGGTTTTGAAGCACGGGAGAGCCCCCGGGTTGTGGCTGGCAGGTGGTTTGTGGAGGTCTCCTGGGGATGCTCCCGCCTGCTCGCACCCCGGCATCTCCTGGGGTGCACGGGGGGGGAGGGGGGGGGGGTCCCGCCTCCTCCTCGGGAGCGATCCTGGATTTATGTCCGCTCTGCACTGCGGCTCCTGAAATGACCCTGCCGTCGCCTTGGCGTCACCTGCCACTTCTGGAAGTGGAAACTTGAAATTTCCTGTCTCGTCCTCTTTGATTTCCAGCTCGCCCGCTCCGCGGGGCAAGGGGGGGCACCTTGCAAACCCAGCCGGAGGGGGCTCGGTCCTTCTCGGGAGGGATGCACTTTGGGCATCTTCCCCGCAGAGGGATGAGCGCTGTGTTAGCAGGAAGGGAGGAAAAAAGGGGGAAAATAAAGCTGCAAATGCACTCGGAAACCAATCGTTCACCGTCTTCCATATGCCACTTCTGGAGACCCCAGTGCACCTGAGAAGAAGGCAGGGGTAGCTACTTGCCTGAAAATAAAACCAGGAGCTGTGACATCAGTTTTGCAGTGAGTTGCCGTCCGGCTTGCGACCCTTCGGGCTGGCCCTGCTCGCCCCTCCAAGCAGCCACGGGGGCTTTGGCCAGTAAAGCTCGCTCCTCTGCCAGCTGATGGGAGAGCAGCGTGGGGAAGGACTCGCACCCATTTTATCCTCCTGCAAAACCTTCCCCCTCCCCCTGCTCGCTGTGCTGCACCTTTTAAAGTCAAATATAACTTGCAGGTCACGATGGGGCTGGGCAGCTTGAAAAACTTCCTAATTTTTTTTTCCTCCTGCGGCATGTGTTCATTGTATAAAATACAACGAAGACCTGAGTGGTGGTTTGTTTGGGTTTTTTTTAAACTTTTCCTAATTTAAACCCCTTTTGGCAATTGTATAGGCAAGTCTCTATCCTAAAACATGCTGCTGGTGATCAGGCTGCCTGTGACAAAAATGTGTTTGCAAGTGGAACGGCATCAGGGAAGGGGAAGAATTAAGAGGCAGAAGCAGCAAAGGAGGAGAGATGCTCCCTTCGGAGGTCAGCAGTGCGATGCTACGGAGGAAAATGCAACCCGTCCGTCCTCCACATTTTATTTTATAAAGATCCTGCTGGAGGAGAGATTAGATCTGGGGATGGAGCTGGAGGGAAGTTATTAAGGGATTACGATGCGGACGTGGGCACGGGGCTGGCTGTAACGGTACCTGGATACCCAGGCAAACGAGCCCTGCGTGTGTGAAGCACTTGGCACGGGGACTTGGGATCGTCTCATCTTTTTTTTTTCTTTCTTTTTTTTTTTTTTTAAAAAAAAAAAAGAGATGGTGGGGGAAAGCCTGTGTTTGCGATCCACTCTGCCGAGCGGTTAGCTCGGGTACAGTGAGCTGGTGTCGGTGTTTGCTGGCCCCAGGCGACACTTGCCGCCCATCTCTCGTGCCTTGGCAAGTTGGCAAAAAGTCTTTCACAGCGTGTTCTGGTGGAAACCCTCCTCCTGCGCTGCTGTCGCTGGGTCCTTACTAGCAGCAAAAACACGCTTATTTTTTAGCAAAACAGGGAGTGGAGGGTGGCTGTGGGAGTAAATTTCTCCTGGACCTGATGGCTCATCTCTGCCGGTGGCTGCTATGTGTGTTTATCGGAAGCGAAAGGTGCAGTAATAAAACTTTTTTTTTTAAGATTACTTTCAAAACCATGGAAAGATGCAAAAACCCCAATTATTTTTAAGGTACTAGAGAAGGAAAAAAAATTGGGGTGGGGTGGGGGGCTGGATTGGAGGTGATTTGGAAGCTGTTTATTCTGCCTCATTGGCAAACGTTCTCCACGTGACTGACTTTGGTGGGGAGCTGGCACCGGCTGGCCGGGAAGCTGTGGATGGGGCCAGGGAGCGCCGGGATGTTCCCGGGGTTGGCGGGGAGCAGGGGAGCTACAGCCCCCCAGGAAAGAGGAGGAGGAAGACCCCGACGCGATGGGTACGTGCTCCGTGTGTGTTGTGCGGGCTGCTTGGCGGCTCCTGAGGCTCAGGGAGATGCCGTCCCCGGGGGGATGTTTTTGCTCGGGCATCGATGCTCCCGTTTAAACAAACATGGGGAGCAGCAGGGATCGGCCGGGATGAGCCGCTCACCCGGAGCGGCCGGTGTTGAAACAACTTATTTCAACACACCTTCGCCAGGTCGCTGGAGGAGCTGGGTTTATCTAGTGGGATTTAACCGCGCTGAAGCTAATAAAGGCATAAAACACCAGTGGCGCTGTCTGGGGCAGCGAGCGCTTCCCGCACGCTTAGGCAGGGTGAGCATCGCACGCAGAGTCGCCTTGGGGGCCAGGAGCTGTCGAAGCCCTGACCCCAAACCCTCCGGCCGTTCGCTTGCTTCCTCCGAGTCTCAGTTTATTCCATAAACCGTAGATTTTAGATGAGCGTTTTCTTCTTGTCTGCTTATTGTGAATTGCGAGTCGGGGACTATCCTTTATTTGTTCACCTGTAGCGAGATCTGGTCAGGGACCATCTAGAAGAAGCTGTCCTGGGCTTGGTAAAAGAGGTCTTCAGCCTTAGAAAAGAGGAACAATGGAGGAAGGCTTGAGGTAGATTGGCTTAATGCAAAATGTCAGGCCAGAACTTGTGTTTGTGAGCAAAGGGGTGCTGGGATCCCACCTACCCAGGGAGATCCTCTCCTCCTGGTGGCCCCTCAGCTGTGGTTTTCTGCCTGCAAGTTGTCCACTGCACCCCTTTAGTGGGAATGTGTTTGCCCAGTGATTTTCCTGCCAGTGTTTCTTGGCCCGGGGGAGGGAGGGGGGGCAGTTCGCTGGTGTGCCGGAGCTTGTGCTGGGCTCGCGGCTCGGTTGGGTGCCACCCATCACGTGCCGGGATCACGGCGCATCAGTTGGGTTGGCCACCGCGGGATGGGGTTTCCAGCAGGAGTGATCCCACTTTGGCCACGCGGTCCTGGGTGCTGTTGGGAGGATGCTCCTGGCTGCAGGACTGTCCCCAAACCCCCCTGGGATGTGCGGCTTCGGTTGCGCCTTGGCCTCCCGGCTCGCTCGATGGCTTCACCCCCAGCTCCTGAGGGATGGAAATGCCTGGCTGGGACGGTGAGGATAGCAGGGGATGTCTCGCTGCCTCCTGGGGCAGGGGGGAAGGTGCCCCACTGCAGCACTGGCCAAAGGCCCCGGGGTTGTTTGGGGCTCGGAGTGGTCACAAAGGTGTTGGAGGAGCCGCCCTGGGCAGGGGGGATGACTTATGGCAAGAAATACCTGGCAGAGATGAAGTTTCTTGTTGAGCATCGGGAGTTTTTGGCTGAACTGGGCCAGGGTTTGGGCAGGAGCGGTGGGCAGAGACCCTGTATTAGGGAGGGAAAAACCCTCTCCCGTGACCTGGGGCTTCCCGCGTGGTGTTGTGTCTGCTCTGGGTGCTACTTGCCAGGCTGCGTCCTTGCCATGGACCTGCATGGCACCAGGAGCCCTTTTGCAAGGGCTGCAGTAGCTTTTGGGCTGCTTTGGCTGCAGAAGCGCGCTTGCTGCTCTTAAGCGTGATTTGGAAGCAGCTTGGGATCTTGGTGCCTTGAACGAAACCAAAATGCCTTTTAACAACTCAAAATTTTTTTTTTTTTGATGTGTCCCCCCTTTTCCCAGGGGAGCTCCATGTACCTGGCACGGCCCAACACTGCTGGGCATCCTGTGGCCCTGCATCCCTGGCCCGGCTCCCAGCTGGGAGAGAGGCAGGAGGAGGTGGTGAGATGCTTTGTGCCACCGAGAGGGTTTCCCGGCGGGTGGCCATCACCCAGCAGTCTGGGTCCTTCCTCCAGAGTCCAAAGTGCCCCATCCGATCCCTCCTGGATGCGGCCAGACCTGACGGCGGGAGGGAAATTCCCTGGAATGCGGGGTAACTCAGACCTGGAATACAAACACGGCATCATTGGGCCTATTAAAAAATGGAAGAGGGAGAGAAAATAAAGAGGGGGTGGGGAGGAGAGTGTCCCATCACTTCTGTGGCAGGAAATGTGGATTTTGAAAATGTGCTGTGCCAGGCACAGCTGCAAAAACCCTTATTTTGCTCAGATGAATTCAGGTTGGGGCAAAGCCGTGCTTTTATGAAGTGCCATCTCCAGCTTTGCCTTTCTCTGAGGTTGTTTCCAAAGTGTTTGCGCTTTCTTCTTTTACTCTTCAACCTGCTTTTCCCACAGTGAAGTCGCTTCCCAGCCAGATCAGCGCCACATTTATTTTGCATTTCTGCAGCGGGGTCCTGGTGAGATGTGGTTTGTTTTGGACTCCCTGTCCTCCTGCTCACGTTGTCGTGCCCTGCGCTCGGCTTCGGCTCTGCCGGGAATGGGGTTTGGGGAGCCAGGCTGCGACTGCTCCGCCTGGCACAGATGTTCACCGTTAATAAATTAAAACCTCAAAATCAACATGATTTCTCATTTGGAAAACAAAGGGGGTGTTTTTCCCCTGCTGTGCGGTAGATCTGGGGCTGGAGGGAGGAGGAGGAGGGTGCCTCTGTGCATCCCATCGCTCCCGGTTTGTCTCAGCCTCTTGGCACCTGTGGTCCGGAGCGCTCGTGCCTTGCTCCTGCCCCCTCAGCAGGTCCTGTTCCCATCCCTCCAAGGCCCCCGGCACTGGGGGTGCTGGGTTTGTAGGGTGCTGCTTGCAGGGGATCTGGGTTTGAGAGCGGAGCCCTTGCTCCCGTCCGCAGGCACGAGGCAAGAAGCAGGGGAAGGAGAGGAGCGGGCAGGCTGGGGGATGCGTGGGGCCAGATCCTGCACCCGTGCAAACCTGGCTGGGGTCGGAGCTATCTTTGTTTCCGCAGTGGACCCCAATGGATGGGGGTTAAACCACCGAAATCATGCTGCCCTGGGAAATTTTGTGCTGAAATTTGGGTCTGAGTTTCCCCAGCTCCCCTGCTCGCCCTGGCAGCAGCGTTCGGAGTTGCAGGGACCAGCCCAGCTCCTTTTAATGGGACAGATCCCCAGAGCTGGGCTCTGCCTGGCCTGAAGGATGCTCAGGGCTCTCCAGATGCAGCGGGCAGGTTGGGGTCAGCACAGCTCTATTCAGGTTATTCATGCTTCTCCTTTTAAACAGGGTTTTATTTATACCTGGCGTGGCAGAGTCTGCTTTTAGGGCCTGTTTCAAAATCCCTTGAAGTCTATCCCTTGATGCTGGCGGGTTCGAGCCCTGAACAAATGTCCTTTTCCCTGGGAAGCGGATCCGTGGCTCCGAATCTGGGTCAAACTTTGGGGCTGTCGGAGCAGTCCCATCCGCACATCAAATGCCACCTTGTTCCTGCACCACGCAGGTAATCGCACCAGTGCCGACACCGGCATCACCAGCCGTGCGGCTGGGCAAAGGCAGAGCTGGAGTGATTTTCTCCTGGGTTATAGGGCTGGTGGTTTTAAAATACTCTTTGATGAAAAGGCCAGTCTGCTCAGAAATGCAACGAGATGAAGTTTAGTGGGCGAGGGAGCTCATTTGAGGATTGATGCTGGCTTTGGGGAAGGTCGGTGCCATCTGGTCACTTGTGTCCCCGCCGTACCAGAGCAGTGGATGCTGCAGTGGGAAGCGTCGGTGCGGCTGAATTTCCAGCCATAGATTTGGGCTGCTGCGGGAGGAGATGGCGGCCGTGCCTGTCCGTCGGGGGGAGGGACGGAGCTCTGCCCTCGGAGGGGCTGTGCGTCTCCTTTGATTGCGGGATTGGTCCTTTCCAACCTCAGCAGAAATCTCCGCTGGTCCTTGCTGTTCCAGATGCGAATGCTTCAGGAATCATCCTGGGGCTGGGAATGAACAGTTGCTGGTTTTAGCCAGAGGCTTAACATAATAATCGGTGTTTTAAAAATAATAATTGGTGTTTTAAAATTCCTGGCAGCAGGCAGGAGCTGTTGTCTGCGTTGGGGCTGGGCTGGGGCTGCTGGCATGAGCAGGTACCGGGGGCTCGTGGGGCGAGCAGGGAGGTGGGTCGTCTCCCTGGGGGAGCTGGTGACCCAGACTGTGTCTGCTTCATGTCTTGCCTGATGCTATATCCCAGTTTTGTTGCCTTCCCTCACCGTGGTGTGATGATTTTTGGTCCAGGGAGGAAGGGCGACATCCCCTGGGTTGGTGCCTTGTCTGGGGCGGCTGATGATGGACCCTGTGGCACCGCGTCCTACAGCCGGTGATCGTGGAGCGCTTACTTCCCACCTGGGGGGACGCACTTTGGGGACAGGGGGAGAGGGTTGTCTGTGACCCTGTCTTAGCAGGAGGTGCGGAAAGATGACGTGACCTGATTGCGGAGGAGCGGTGCCGGCGGGGAGCCCGGAGCTCTGGTGCAGCTGCGGTGGGGCTTGTGCCGAAGCTTCCCGTGCGCGCACCAAGCCCGAGGTAGTCACCCTCATCCGCCACCTTGTGCAAGAGCCCGTGCGTGCCTGCAGCTACGTGGTGCCCTGGCCTGAGGGTTTGTGGGTTCTCTGCTAAAGAAAGCAGCTTGCGATGCCCGAGCTGCTGCTGCGGTGCCTTGCTGTGGTTCCCATCGGCGGCGGTGAGCCCTAACCCGACACGGGGGCACATCAGGAGCCGGCCGGGCACTGGGTACCTTGAGCCCCTTTCTGCCTTGGCACCCATGGGTGCTTGCAGGGCCACTGGGACTTGGCAGCCAAGAGCTGCGGGCCTGGGTGAGGTGCGGGGTGTTAGAGCTTGCAGTGGGTGAATGATAAACTAATATTTTGAAGAGTGAGGGTTATTTTTAAGAGGGGTGGAAGGGGGAAAAAAAACCACAATTTTTCAGGTGTGCTTTGCAATGAGGATGTATCTAACACCACATTAATGGTAATAATCCCCTGGATTTGCACAGTGCTGGCTGTCCCACGCCAGCGGAAAGGCGCCAGTGGCTTCCTTGGCTACTGCAGCATGGCTGCTTCTGGCCTGGAGCTTCAAGGAGCCACCTGCATGCTGCTCTTGGGTGTTACCGCATGCTGAAGCTGGGCTTATTTGGGGATCTCGCTGTTCTCAGGAGGAAGCATCGCCTGCTGCCTGGGATGAGCAGGGATTTGGGAGGTGCAGATCACCTCGATTCACTTCGTCCTTCCATAGCTCTGTCCCAATCCATAAAGCAGGGATGTGCTGCCCAGGTTTGGGAAGATGCTGTGTCCCGATGTGATGTGTGGTCTGGTAAGGGCTGAGCTCTGGGGTGCACAGGGCTCGGGACCCTGGATGGTTCAGCGTGACCTGGGAATGCTGTGGGCACCAAAGTGATGCTATGGGACTAGATTGCTTTCCCATATTGCCGGCCTGGCAGCGGTCCAGAGGGATGCTGAAACTGCGTAGGTGTGCTGCCATCCCACCAGGAATGGAGGGGAGAAGCTCTTGTTGCACCCGCAGCCGTGGGTGCGCTGGGCGGAGCGTTGCCCTCCTGGACTCCCCGGCAAAGGGTGCTGGAGGGAGATGCTCTCCCTGGGAAGAGGACATGATGGCTGTATGTGGCTCATCCTGGTCACATGGAGAAGGAGCACGGGGGACCCTGGCAATCTCTTGGCTTCAGCACAGGGTCTGCATGGGAAAACGTGCCTCTCTGCTGAGCCTTGCCCTCTTCCCGAGGACCCAAAACGTTAAACGCACCTTCCCGATCCCTTGCGCAGGCAAGTGGGGCCTTCCAGCCGCCCATCGCCATTCCTGGTGCAAGACCCCGGGACAGCCCAGCTTCTCTGAGCGCACCACTTCCCAGCCTTTAAGAAAGCACTGGAGAAATTGCTCGTGTTATTCCAGTCACTGCTCTAAGCAGAGATGTCGGGGCTGTCAGGAGCCGTGTTCGTCTTCGGGGCTGCAGTTTGCTCCGCACGGGTGCCGAGGCTGCCGTGGGGGTGCCGGGCGACCGGGAGACGTTGGGTCTGTGCAAGACGGAGCTGAGCTGTGCAGGAATAAAATCAGGAAGGTTGTTTGAAAGTGCCGAGACCAGCTCCGGCGGTGGCTGCGAGACAGAGCCAGCCTCAGGTCATGCTTGCCTCTGATTTGGATGCAAAAAAATGGACTTCAGACCAGGAGTTTGAAAATGCCCAAGGATAGTTCTGCCCCCCACCGCCTTTTTTCTTCTCCCTCCTCGTGAGCAGCATAATTTCTGGATGGAAACCAGGTTTCTTCCTGCATAGAAATGGGATTTGCAGTGGAAAGCATCAATGTGCAGCAGGGAGCGCATTAAATAGAGCATTTTCTGGATGAATTTTTGCACAAACATGACGGAGTCTGGGAAAACTTGCAGCATCTGAGTTCCTCCCTCCTGTTTAATAGGCACTGTGACTTTTTTTTTCCTCCCCTCTGGATTATTTAAAGGCCAGAAGAGACTTTTAGCAACTTCCAGTCTGACTTCATGCAAACTCAGCTGGAAAATTTCACTTGGGGTCCAGCACAGAGCAAGCGCACGGGGGCTCGTGTGCCAGTGCTGCGTCCCTCGGGGCGGGAGGCATCGCTCGTGCCGATGGCCCTGCCATCGCTCCTCATCCTGGTCCGCTTTGCCCCTGCCCTGCTCCAGGTCATTTTCTTCCTCCCTGGCTCTGCCCTCACCCTTTGCAGCCTCCCCTGAAGGGACGGGGCAGGGGGAGCTCCTGCAGCTTGGTGTTATTTTTATTTAAGAGCTTCCTCCATAAACACACCCTTGCTGGGAGCCTTCCTCTGCCCCAGCGCTGCCTTTACCATTCCCAGGCTGCCGGGTGCCGATGCTGCAGGGCAGCGGGCACCATTCTCCCGGGCAAGTCGGGGTGCTTCCCCGCAGCCCTCCTCTTCCTTGGCTCCTGTGGGGCGATGCCCTTCGTGGCTTTATGCAAGAGGAGGAGCCCTCCTCTTCCTCAGGTCCCCGAGGCTCTGGTAGGCAGGTGCCTCGAGAGGGACACCCACGAGCACGGGACCACGTTCGGGCTGTCTGCGTGCAAAAGGGGTGGAGGTGATTTTGCATGCGCATGGCATGTTGCATGTGCAAGGCATGTTGCGTGTGCCCCAGGTGGACGCGGGGCTCTGCCGCTGGTGGGAAGCTGCAGCAGAAAGGCTGGATTCGAGATGTGCACTATGGGTGCGTGTCCCTGCTGCATGTGTTGCTGATGGGGTAAAAAATAATTGCGTGAGCTGGGCGCAGACTTAAACCTGAGTCAGGATCTACAGGGAGACGCCGGAGGAGCCTTTGCAAAATGCTGGTGCAACGCCGGCCGCGTTCCGGGAGCTGGTGGGGACGGACCCGGCTGCCGGTGCTGGGCTGTGGTGCCGTGCCCAGGAGCCTTGCTGGGGCTGCAGGCTGCACGGCAGCATGCGCGTGCGTGCACGTGCGTGCACAAGCGTTTTTTATGGTCCGCGCTGCTGTGCTGGTCCCTGCAACCACTGCCTCCGGGCCTGGGCTCCGCTTTGGCTGCAGATGCATCCCATGCCAGCGATGGAAGGTGCTTTTAATTATTTTAATGGGAANTTTTAAAAGAAAAACCCGGGTCCCCTTCCCCCACCACGGCCACCTCCCCTCAGCCCCCCCTAATTAAACGATTTGAATTTTCACGTTAACTGCTTGGTGCTTCCTCAGCGCCTCAGATGATTAGAAAGGGATATTCATTTATGCCTTTTAAACGCCGCCCCGATTAAAATCAGAGAGATTTTTTCCTTCATCAAAATCTAACATCCTTGAAAAATTAATTTGATGCCTCTTGTTATCAATTAATTGAATCTCGTTGGGAGAGAGGCTTGTACGGCGGGTGGTTGGAGCTGGCCCTTCTGTTCTTAGTTGCTTTCCCCCCTCTTTTCTCCCTTCTGCTGCTGCTTCCAAACACTGTGACATTATAAAACTCTGCCTTTTTTTTAAATATTATTTTTACTCATCTCGTAAAATAAAATAAATGAATAAAACTTGGTCTCTCTTCCCACCCTCCTCCCCTATTCCCTTGAGTTCCTCTTGTATGAAAGACCCTTTTTTTCCTTCCTTTCTCTCATCCCTCTTTCCTATAACTTCCGAGGCAGGGAGGAAGAAAAAAAGTTGGGGCTTTAGCAATTTCTCGGCATAGCAAAGCGGCCAGGGTCCGTCTTTCTTCCTTTCTTTAAAGGGGGATATTGGATATTTCATTTGAATCTCCCTCTTTTCAATTAAAAGTGCACGGCTCCTTCTCTTAAAACCGTTCTATTCTCCTCCTCTGTCTCGGCAGCCGGAGAAGCGATTTTCCTTTCTTTAATATTTCAACTCTTCCCCCGAGACAGGCTGCCTGCCTGTGTTTTTTTTTTTTTTTTTTTAATAGACATTTTCTCCTTCTATTAAACTTTTCCAATCTTCATCCCTTTATTTTTTTTCCTTCTCACCTCTTTAAACAAAAAAAAAAGAAAAAAAAGAGAGAGAGGGGAAAAGTTATAAAATTTAAAGAACTGGGTCATTCAGGAAGTTATTGGAATAACTTACAAAATAGGCGTTTGCTGCATTTTTACTCTCCTTGGAGTGAATCTACTTAGATTCTTAGAATCTACTTAGCTTACTTTTAGATCCAGACTCTTCCCTGGTGCCTTGTTTATTTATGTCCCATCGTGAATTTGGGGCTGGAGGTTTGGGGGGAGTTTGGCGATGACTTGAGTGAGTGCCGAGGGCTTCCCCGCTCAGGGATGAGGAGGTGGTTTTGTTTTCTCCGAAGAATGAGTCTGTGCTGGACAGTTGTCGATGCCTGCAGGGTGCTGGGATAGGGGATGTAGGTGGGGGTGTTTTATCCCTGGGCTCCCCACAGCTGGTGGGGGACGGATCCCTCCGGTCCGCTGCCCTGGGCAAGGGGTGATTTGGTGCCAGGGCCAGCGGCGCGGGTGTCTCCCCGCTCCCACCACGCGCTGTCCCGTCCCGTTGTGGCACTGGGGGTTTTGTGCCGAGCTGGATTTGGGGGTCCTACAGGCTAGAGATGCCGTTGCCTGTTTCCAGCCCTGCCTGTCCTCGCTTGAGTGCCTCCGCTGCTCCCGTGTGGGTTACCAAGGATTTTGGGGGTGCTCCGTGGGGGGCTGGGGAGCGGGGCAGACCCGGACCCCCGGGGCGCCGGCGGCTGCAGGGCTGTGGCGATGCTTTGGGATGTTTTTCCTTTTAATTCCCATTTGGAACACACTGGGCAGAAGGAAAGCAAGTTTTTGGGGGGATGAGAAGTTGGGGGTCTGCTTTAACCTCCCTCCCTGCTGCCAGGGCCGGATCCTGGCACCGCAGCGGCAGGCGTAGCTCCACGGGGGCTTCCCCGAGCTCGGGCTTTGCCCGCCAGCCTTGCTCATCGCAGTGCGCATCTGCCGGGGCACAGGTGCTGGACCTGCACCCCTGCCCCGTGGGGATGCTCCGGCTCGGCAGCGGTGAACCATGCCGGGTGCCGACCATCGGCGGCCGGCCGGCACCCACCGAGGGTGCTGCCCAGCTCGGGGTGCCCCTGGGCCCACACATGCCGCTCCCGAGCAACGAGGCAGGAGCCCCCGTGCACCACGTCACTATTTAATTAGACGTCCCTGATTAACAAAACTTGGCGTTCGGCTTCCTCCTGCCCTCATCTTTCCTGGCTCCGAATCAATGGCTTTGATATGCTAATTAGGGAGTAATTTAATTTCAAAAGGCCGCAATTAACAAGGGTGTTGTGGACATGCTGTAGTTAAGCAGCGTAATCTAATTTGCATTAGTAACAAGCAGGGACTAATTAGAAGCTTAATTAGACACTTAGACGGCTCTTGTGTTTACTTTCTTAATGAGATGGAGTGGGGCTCTTTTTTTTTTTAATCTTTTTCAAGAGCGCAGCGAGGGAAGCGCAGGATGGAGCTGGATGGAGCAGCAGCCCCGGCGTCCGGCACGTGCCCGGCACCGGCCTCGGCAACCGCCCGGCAGCAGCCCAGCTCGCGTCCGGCCAGCTCTGCATCCGTGCTGGAAGGGATTTTATTTTCCTTGAAGCTTGGCAGAGAATGGGAGACGAGCTTGCCAGCCGTCAGCATCTCCGGGGATGCCCTGTGTCCCCGTGCGGGACGGCTCGCTGGGGTGGGCACCGGGCAGAGGATCTCCTGTGGGGTTGGCTTCAGTCGGGGTGTCCTCGCTGCTGCATGGGCGCGAGCTCTGGAGAGCAAAGGATGCTCCGAGGGAGACATGCTTCGGAGAGGCAGGTGGGCTTGCCAGGACCCAAGCAGGAGCAGTGCCAGGTCCTGCTGACCGGCACAGCATGGTCCTGGTGGCTTCCCCCGTTGGTGGGGCTCACGCTTCCAGGTGTGCTCCTGGCTCTTCAAGAGATGGCCCACCTTTTGGGGGAAAAAAACCTCGCTGTGGTTGTTCTCGCTTGATTTCTGTGTAGTGGCAGATGCTCTCTGTTGCATCATGGTCGCCGGTGCGTGTGAGCGTGGCTGGGGCAGCGAAGGCGTGAGGCATCGCGGCGGGCTGCAGGGGTAAAGGTCTGCCCGCTGGCGAGGGAGAGCACTCGGAGGTTGGTTCTTCCCAAAGAAGTTGTTGGGAGCGAGATGAAAGTGGGAGATGAAAGTGCCCAGAGGTGAGATCCCATTAAAGCGGTGCCCGGGCTTAGCCAGTCCTTGGTTCCTTAAATCTCTTCTAATTTACAGTAATGCTCTAGATTCATTTCAGCTCCCCCAGACTTTTATTTTAATCCCCTTTCCACATTTCCATATGTTTATGTGTTAATTAAAGGGTAAAAAGCCACTCTCCGAGCAATCCCGGCTGCTGCTTCTCTTCAAGCCAAAGCCTTTCAAGATTAGCGAGCCACTTCCTAAAGCCTCGCGGTGTCGGATCCGGGCAGGCAGGTTGCTCAACTTTCCGTAGCTCGGAGCAGATCCGGTGCCTGGGATCGAGCCTCCCTGAGCCCTTGTCTCCTCCCAGCCGTGCAGAGAGGAGCATCCCACAGGACTTCCAACAGCTTTGGGTGGATTTGCTTGGTCCACGCTCCTGCATCTTCTGCCGGTACCCGCAGAAAAGGCTGCCGGCACACCTGGCTCCTGCTGCCAGAGGCAGAGCCTTCGCCGTGCCACAGGGCACCCCCCTGCTCCGCTCTGGGTCTTGGCAATGCTGGAGCTGGGAGGAAGGGTCTGGAAAACTGTTTTGGGGCTGGGATTCGGTGGGAAGGGTGGAAAAAGCCTGCGGAGCATCGCGGTAGCGGGCTGCTCGTGCATGGTGTCACTTGTGCTGTCCCTTGCAAAACATGGTTCGGCACCAGGGACTCGCTCGGCTTGTGGAGACGTTGGGGGGGAGCGTTTTCCCGCTGATGTTTCCCACTGTTCATCCTCATCCCTCCCAGGTGGTGGTTTTGAGCTGGGGGAGCTCTTTGAGTTTGCATTTGGGGAAACTGAGGCCAAAGGGCACCCACCGCTGGCGGCGTGGGGATGGGGACAGGGGCTCAAGGACAGGGACCTGCTGGCAGTGGAGAGGAGGCACCCGCGATGCTGGATCCGTACGCAGCCCCGGTCCTGCCGGCAGCCTGTGAAGGGCAGCCCAAAGTTACGGAGCCCCTGAGGACCGCGGTATTGAGGATACTTAAAAATAGGAGAAGTGGCTAAAATAGGCATTCGGGCAATTGCTTCTTAGGAGCTCGTGGTCGTGGCTGTATCTGTTTCTGCGGGTCCCGGGGGCTGAGAAGCGCTATTTAATTTTCATGTCCATGGAGGTGAATGGGGTGGAGAAGCGGCATCACTTCGAGTGGATCTGGATGCCCCAAAATTCGTCGGGATCTTTTTGGGGAGAAATCGCTCTGTAAATGCTCCGTCTCCTATTCCTGTTCCTTAAAGACCCCATGTCCTTTGGTACAAATCTTTGCTTCAAGTCCTCCGTCTCACTTGCCTCTGCATTTGTCCTCCCCTTTCTGCCGGGGCTCAGGAAGGCTCCGCGGCGATGCCAGGCTCCACGGCGATGCGGGGCTGCGCGGCAATGCCGGGCTCCGCAGCACGGCACACACGGAGTGCTCCCGTGAGACCGCGGGGAGCATGGCACACGTGTGTTGGGCACGCGTGCACGCGGCAGGAGCCCTGTCCGACAGCCCAGCCAGCTGATCTGCACCCTCCCTCGTGGGGAGGCTGTGGGCATCCATCAGTCTGTTAATTGTGCTAATTAGAGAGTGTGGAGGTGTTAATTGGAAAACCCTGGTATCGTGCCTGTTTGGGGGGGTGTCAATAAAAATGAATTGATGACTTGGCATGGCGCGTGCACTTTACAGGTTAGCGGCAAGTCAGGGGATGTCAAGGAAATGTTACTACTCAGATGAAGCGATTGTTAATTAAAAAGCAACGGTAATTAATATACTGTCATTGCCATATGGTACTGCTAAAGGCAGGGGGATTCTTTACTGCATTTGTAATTCTGTTTCCTTTCCTTTGTCCTGCAAAAGGTGCACATTTAACTAAAAGGGGGGGGAGGCAGAGTGCTTATTCAGTGAAGTGATTTTGAGTCTGAAATGGTAATTAGCAATCCACAGCTTCTGTTGCTTGTTGCCATTAGAGGGGTCTCCTCCCCTCCCCTTTTAAGTAAAACCATCTTTTTTTTTTTTTTTAACTTTATCTGGGTGTTATATCTTCTGCAATGACTGTCTGGACAGGGTCCCTGCCTTTATGCCTGGGGGAAGGTCTGATCCTGATTAGACCCTCTGGATACCAGTGTGTGGAGAATCCCTAAAACATTGGATGTGTTTGAACTAAAATAGATGAAAAGCCGGAGCTGGGATGCTGCAGAGCCCTCCTGTCTGTGTGCAGGGATGCACGTGTGCTTCAGCACTCGCAGCCGGTCGTGCAGCTGGGTTTTGCTCTTCCCAGTGTGGCTTCAGCCGTCCCGGATCAGCCCCGGCTGGAAAGGCACTCATTCCTAATTTAAATCGACTTTATAACATTGCAGACATTGGCTTTATTTTTTTTTTTCTTTAAGGTTTTGTAAAACTTTTATATGAATGGAAATATTTTCATTACTATTATTACTTTCTTTTATTACTTCCCTTGTAGTGTTGGGAACCCAGACAACACACCAGCATCCCAGTAGGGTTTGCGAACGGGAAGTCGAGTTTTACTAGGCTTGGAGAGGGAACCCAACTGGCCTGGTGTCCCGGGCTGCGGGAATCACCCGGCTGGACCCCAGCGCCGGCTCATCTGCTCCAGCATCCCACCTCTGGCAGGGGCCGGGGCCGGCAGAGCAAGCCCACGGTTACAGCTCCTCCACCAGAAGAGATTTCCTCCTAATTCCCAATAGTTAAGCTTCAATTTATGCCCTGAAGCCAGGAAAGTTTTATATCCTTTCCAAAAACTTTTTCTTTTTTTTTTTTTTGCCTTTTTTAATACTTCCTGTTGTAACTCTGGATATTCTTGTTCTCCGTATAAAAGTCAAGTCCCTTTTTGAATCCTGCTGAGTTCCTGGCCGTGGTGATGCCTTGTGACTGCCGGACACGGGCAGAGCCCGGCTTTCCCCATGGGGCCCACTCGCCTGGTCAAAACGTGGAGCAGGCGGCGGAGTTTCAGAAGGAAAATGAGAAAAATAACAGCAATAACTTAATATTTCTGCAGGCTCTTGTTTCACATCTGTGGGGGGAAGGAGCAAATGTAGTGTTCGAGGGTGAAAGGTGTTTTCTTTCTTCCAGCTTTTTTACTCCTAACTCAGCATCCATAGGTGAGCATCCCGTCCTTTCCCAGTCTCTTCTCGGGAAGCTGCTTCAGCTGCACCGTGCTCTCGCCCCGGCACCTGTGCTTCCAACAAAACCAAAGCCCAGTAATCCCGTTAACCTTGAACTCTGCCGCAGCCACTGGTGTGTCACCCTGCATGGGTTTGGTAGTGCCAGGACGGTGGGAAGGAGCCGGCAGCTCCACATGGGAATTAATGTCAGTCATATACCCTGCGGAAATGACTTTTGAAATGCATATAATCTCAAACATGCAAATGAGAAGCTTGCTTCACCCTGTTTAATATGAATGATCAGCTTCTGAATAGCTATTATTACACGCCACATTTCAGCAATTATGTTGTTCGCGGTTTGTCTTTCTGTCTTTTGGGGCGGGGGGTGAAGACGGGGCGGGTGGAAGAGAAGAAAAAGGGAGAAACGGTATTTCTTCTCCTCATCCTTCTTTCTTTATTCCCCTCCTGTTTCAAACTCGCCGTCTGGTTGCAAGTGGTGGGGGGGTGAACGCCGGTCCTGCTCTGGCACCCGCTGGTGTGGAAGGAGCTGGCATGGATGAGATAAAACCTTGTGTCCTCTGCTTTTCCGCAGAGTAAAGCGTGTGTCAGGAAGGAGGGAGAGACACGCAGATCCGATGGGGCTTCCTGCGCCTCTGTCCCGCTCCGTACCTGTGTCAGGGCTGGATGTGGCCCCGGGGCGCTCGGCTCGGTGGTTGCTGGCTGGGGCAGCAGGGTTTGATGCTGGATGCGGTCGTGGTTGTTTTTTCCTCCGGTGCCAGCCCAGACTCGGGAGTTTCCCCCAGAAAGGGGATCCTTGCTTTCACAGCTAACAACCTGCCCGCTAATCAAACCTGACTGAGCAAAGATTCTTCGTCTCGTTGCTTTGAAGCCAAGCTCGGTAACTTGTCCAGAGTCCCTTCCCTCACCTATCTGCCTTAATTTAAGTAGAATTTAAGACCATGGGGGGTAAGAGATGCACTTAACACCCAGCTGTTGTGCAGCTGGCTGCGCACTGGGGTGCGAGCAGCTCTTCCAGCCTGTGGCTCTCCTGGTGCCCGGTGGTTTCCCCCGGCTCGGTGCGGTGGCTCTGGAGCTTGCGCTGGCCAAACGGAGCTCTGGACGGCTGACCTGAAGCTGCCAGCATCCCACGACCCTGCTCCTGGGATTGCTGCAGCGTGCGTGGGCTCCCTTGCCAACGTGAGCCCTGCAGCGGGGACCCGGGAGGAGCCGTGACCTTCGGGCAGTTCTGCCCTCGTGCCCGAGGTGTAATGGAGTGGTGGGCAGGGAGGGGTAAAATCCATCTACCGAGGCAAAGTATTGCACTGTTGCCTTGCAGAGGGAAGCCTGTAATTGCATGAAGTGAAGTGCAAGAGCTGCAAAACACAGATGCTGGGGGCTTCTGCAGGTCTGAAAATGCAGTGGGTGTTGTGGCCCCTGCACCCTGCATGGAAGGGCAAAGCGCCTGCCTTCGAGGGCATCCAAGGGGTACGGCAGGAGGAGGGGGTGCACGGAGGCATCTGGGAGAAAGGGAGGATTTTCTGACTGGTGTTTTCTGGAGTGCAGCCACGCTCTTGTTTTGCTGCATCCCAGCTCCACGGTACCTTTGGGCTTCCTTGACCTGGCGGCAAACTTTCTGCTGGGTGACTTTTCCTGCTGGGAAGTGCTGGTTTGCTGGGAGCTGAAGTGCTTTGTGGAAATGTGTCAACTTTGTTGAGATTTTCACAGTGAAATATGTGGTGCAGGCTCCACATGCATGGTGTGCAGCCTCGCTGAAACTTCAGCTTTGCTGTCTCCAGCGTCTCAAAGTGAAATATTTTGGGATTCTGTGAAAAATGCCGAGATTCCTGGGGTTTTATGTTTTGCATCTGGCTGGGAGAGAGCTGAAAACATGGTGTTTTCCTAAGGGATGGGTTGCACTTGTTTTGCCCCAGTGCTGTACAGGGCTGGCAGGGTGTTCATGACAGCTCATGCTGCTGCACATTTATTTTTTGCAGAAAATTGAATGCAGCTGAAAGTGGCTCGGGATTTGACCCCCTATCCCTGCATCCGATCTCACAAGGATTGGAGACGGGGCAGGATGGGGATGGGGCATGGGGCAGGCAGAGGTGGGGATGCCGACCAGGGATTTCAGACTCTCTTCTCAGCCTCTGCTCTCTCCTCCTCCTTAGGTCCTGCTAGCAAGTCATGATGGTTGAATCTGCCTCAGAGACGATACGGTCCACTCCCTCCAGCCAAAACGGGGTCAGCAGCCTCAGCAACCAGCCCGATGGCGGCGGGGGCGGCGCAGGCGGTGGCGGAGGGGGCGGAGGGCGCGAAGGAGCCGCGAGCGGGGAGACCAACGGCGAGATGAGCCCCGTGGAGCTCCTGCACTTCCAGCAGCAGCAGGTAGGAGGGACGCCCCGCTTCTTTCTCTTACCTGCCTTACACAAGGCAACGTGGAACTGGGTCCTTTGAGGATTTGGTTTAGGGGCAACACCCGATTTTACCCTCCCTTCGTCCCCGGGGCTGGCCCAGGAGATGGGTTGCACCAGACTTGGTCATCCCTGTTGAAGCTGGGGTGCAAGTGCTGCCCCAGAAAGCAGGTGCCTGTCCTTTGGGGCACACGTCCCTCAGGAGTTGGAGCCCATGCGTCCGTGCAGCTTGTGGGGTGGTCTCTGCTGCCCCAGAGATGCCTGTGTTCTGGGGGAGGTCCTGCCTGCGCTGGTGGGGTCTACCTGCCCTGTCCCCCACTGGTGCAGGGAGAGTGGTGCAGGAAAAGGAGGAGGACTGTGAAAGCAGAGTAAAGACCTGTTGGCTGTAAAATAAGGAGCAGGTTTTCTATGAGTCTGTGTTTGGTGATCCAGGTGGGTGACCGGAGGTGGTCCCCCATTCTCTGGGGCTCCTGGTGCCTTCAGCTGAAGAATTAACCTCACACGCGTGGCTGAAAACACGTGTGACTGCAACATGTGCATGCAACAGCTCTGCCCTTGAGCACATGTGTGTGCACCTTGGGGAGCCCACGCACGGGAGCTGTGTGTGGCACATGTCTTCCCTTGCACCACGCACACCCGGGCGGCTGCAGGGACGACAGGGGGAACGTGTGTGCATGCCTGCAGGTTACCTTTCAAAACAAACTTTGGAGAAAACATAAATTTTCCTCCTCGGATACTAAATAAGGCAATGATCCCTGCCTCGTATGGAGATCGCCTCCCTGAGCCATAAATTCCAGCGTGAAAGCTGTAAAAAATTGCTGTGTCTGATACTTTAGTAGTGAGTGCTGTAAATCCATTACCTGAATAACAGCCGTTTCTCACGCAGTTAAGCCCCTGTTCCCCGATCTGAAGGGTAATCATGCGTGTAATGCTGCTGCGAGTCACCCCGCCGAAGGAGCCGCCGCTCACTCCCCTCCCCGCGCCGGGGACGGCCCGAATTTCACCGAGCGGCAGGCAGAGCCAGGGGTGAATAGGAGATGCTTGTTCCTGCACGGCCAAAGCGGTGCAGGTTGGAGGGTGGGCAGCATGGTTGTGAAAACAGGGTTATCTCCTCTGGAAAAGAAGGAAAAAAAGGGACTTTTGCAATGAGGAGCACTGCTGCTGTTGGCTCATCCCCGTGGATGCTGCTCCCTGAGCTTACATGGTAAATGCTGCCCTGCCCAAGGCACAGCCGATGTTTAATTTCACCCTTTTGCATTTCTTCATTCGGATTCCTGGTGTAATTACCCTGGGAAACTCGCCGGCACATGGAATTATTAAGGCAGAGGGTTTGTTAAACTTCCAAAAACAAGTGACATCTGCAATGACAGCACCTTGGGGGGAGGAAAAAAAAAAAAAAACATCCCGAGGACTATCAATCTTCATGCTTCAGGGAACAGGCTGAACACCAGCTGGGGTCAGGAATAAATGTCCCCATATATAGAGTTTTGCACAATTAGGTGCTTCATGAAGGCTTTACACCATCCTCGGGAGCATCCAGCATTCGCCCCTTGTCACAGGCAGCCTCCCGGACCACTGGGCTGTTCCCATCTGACAGCTCCTCTGTCCCGGCTCCGCCGCAGCTCCCGAAATGTCAACACTCAATCCTTGTTCTTATTTAACTCTATCAAGTCCCCAAGAAACATTGGGAAGCCTGGAGGAGTGGGAACCCACCACTCAACCACCCCACCTAGGCTTGAAGAGCCATCAGTGGCTTAAAACTCCATGCCCGTTGGGGTTTGCTTGGGTGATGCAGCTCCCCAGGGGCACGTGCTGCACCCTCGTTTTTGGCTGGTTTTGCACCTTTTGGTGAAATGAGCTGCTTTTGGCTGTCTTCGGTGCTCACAGTCTCTCTGCTTTCACCCGTTGGAAAGGGTGAACCCAGACAGCCCTGGGGCTTGTCTGGGCTGTGGGGACATCTCAGGTTAAAACTTTTCTCTGACGTTGCTGCCTGGAGGCGAGTGCCCTGGGTGGGAGCTTGTGGGGAGGTGTGTGTATTGTAGGGTGCTCGGGGACCCCCCCGACGCTGTTTCGTGGCCTCTGGAGAGTCCCTGGAGCAAGAGGACGTGGGTGTCCGGCTGCACCAGCTGGCTTTGCCCAGACAGGGGCTGCCAGCCACGGTGCCGGCTCTGCTCTGCTGCAGAGCGCAGCTTTCTGTCGCCGTCCTCTGCTGCACCCGGTCGGTCCGTCCACCCAGATCCGTGCGACTTCAGAGCATCCCGTGGTCCAAAGAGCCTGGAGGGAGAGCGGGAGCTTGGCGGGATGGGATGGGGAAAGGGCATCCTCCTCCTCTCGCTCCCTCCCTCTCCCCCCAGCCCAGGGGATGGCGTTCGGGTTAAATCCCTGGATTTCAATGGCGGAATTCGGCTGAAAAGCTTGAATAGCGCGCGCCCGCATTGTGCCGGGGTTGGCGGAGGGGAGAGGTCGGCCGGGGGCATGGGAGGGCTGCCCGCCAGCCGGGGTCTCCCACCGCCGTTGCTGTGGGAACGTGGCGAGACCTCCAGCGCGCTGACATCCTCCAACCGGGCTCCAAAGGGCCCCGCTGCCTTGGCGCATTAATGAGTTTTTAACGTGGGGGCTGGCCCCTCGCCCCCCCGCNGTTGGGGGGGCTAGGGGAGACCCACGGGAGGGCATTGCATGGGGTGCGTGCGGAGTGGGGGCTGCTCTCTGGTGATCCGGGTCTCTCCAGGGTTTCCTTGAATTCCTGCAAAAATCCCAGGTCTCTGAGGCTCATCCCGGAGCCTGGGTTTAAGCCGTGGGGTGCAGAGAGGCTGGGTCTCAGGGGTTGTTGCAGTTGTGGGGTGCAGGGGGTGGCGGGCCACGAGCGCAGAGGTGCTCGGAGCAGGCATGTCGTGGAGGAGTCATGAGGAAAGTCGCTGAGCCCGGCGGCCAGGCGGTAGCTCTTTCCAACTTGCAATCCCATGGAAAAGGAGCCATCTGGAAAATCCAGCCACTCTAGCATTTGGCGTTTTTTTTGTTATGCAAAAAAAACCACCAAAACCTGCAGTTTATTGCAGACGCATGTCAAAGAAATGTTAAGTTATTAAACAAAAATAAGGCATTTAAAAAAAAGGCAAATTGGACTTTTTTGGTAGTTAAAGAAGGGTGTGGATGGGGGGAAGGAGAGGCACTTCTCTGCCATAGGAAAGATACTGTTCCATAAAACATGTGATCACATCTCAAATATATTGTGTAATCCACTATTATTAGGGTATTTAAGATAAAAATGAGACTGGAGCACTTAAGTGAAACTCATCTCTCTATTAGGTTACTTGATTTATATTTCATATTTTACTGAGTACAAATGCAGGAGAGGTTTTTTCCTTTTTTTTTTTTTCCCCCCTCTCTCTTTCATGGGGTGGGATTGTCGGGAGCTTGTTCCTTGTGTTCTTCATTAGTGGAAATGGGTTTAACCCCTCGCCTGCAAGGATTGAAGAGTCAAGAGTGGAGGAATAAAGTCCAGAAGCATTAGTGTGTGCAGCGAAAGGGAGAACAGCTGGGGCCGAGACAGTGGCACAGAGCCTGTTATAAAAGATTTTTTTTTTTCTTTCCCCCCCTGTGAAGAATTGTGTCATTTTTGTTAATTTTGATCTCTTTGAGCCATTTGGTTCTGGTTAAGCAAGACCAGGGCTGGGCTGGGTGGAAGTGCTTCTCAATATGGCATCATTTACCGTTAATATCCATCTAAAAATATCCGTGTGTGTGTTGTTTTAATAGCTCTAATTCTGGAATGTGACGATGTCATTTTTATGAGTTTAGTGTAAAAAATCCTTTTTTTTTTTTTTTTTT
>VZTL01014227.1:23021-58286 GCA_013400535.1 Scopus umbretta
TTTTTTTAAACTTTTTTTTCATCCCTTCCCAATCTCTTTCTGCCCTCCAAAAGGAACAGAGGGGGAAAAAGGGAAGGTACAGACTCTCTTTATAGATCCTCCTTCCGTCCCCTTCCTTGCAAAATTCTTGGTTTAATATTATTTTTAAGGTGGCTTCTCAGTCATTGGAGGTTAAAACCCCATGCAAATCTTTGATCCCATCCAGGTGGAAAATCCCTCGGGTATTTTTGGGCAGCGGTTCCCGTCGCGGGCCGGGTCAGCCCGCTCCTCCCTGTGCGGCAGGCAGCGGGCGCGCTGCTTTTGGCTCCGGCAGCTGGAGCGTCCGGGCACCGCTGGGCGTAATTAAAATGTACACCGTCGTAAAATAAAATATCTGGTAGAATAAGGTAGTTTAAAAATATCCTGGCCAGGATTTTCCGTTGAGCTGTTTGGTTTTTGGGAGGCCCAGACTTGTGATTTTAGAAAGACCTGTGGATGTCTCCATCCTCGCCAAACTTTTTTGAACCTCTTGACCTATTTCTTCCCAATTTGACCAGGCAACGCAAGGCCTCGGAGAGGCCCAGCGCAGGCGGGCTTTGTGGGGAAAAAGGTGGCCCGGTGGGGATGAGGGGTTAGCGTAGGGGCTGCAGTGCGAGTCAGCCATTCCAAATGGGATGGGAGCAGCCGTCCCCTCTCCCCAGGCTTTTCCATTGCTGGGGCCAGATGGGACCTGGTGTTCCCTGTGGGAGACAGTGAGTTTTGTGGTGGTTGCCATGGGGAAGGCAGCCAAAAGTCGTCCCCCCTGCTGTCCTGGGATGCCTCCATCACGTACAGGGGTGGAGGTGTGGAGTCCCACTGGCCGGAGCACAAGCCTTTGGGGGAAGAATTAATGATAATCCCCAGGTATGTCGGGTGGAAGCCGGGATAACAGGCTGCTTCCCTGCTGGAGGATGAGATGCTTTTGCCTGAAGTCAGCGGGGGGACCAGCCTCAGTTTATCCAACAGACTGGAGGGATTCGGTGTCTCTGGGGAGAGGCGAGCATCGCCACGGGCTGGGTACCCCGAGAGTCCCCTTCCACGGTGGGGAAACCTCTGCTGCCGCGGGAGCAGCTCGGAGCTGGTCCTGGCAGGGTGTGTGCTGTCTGGACAGAGCCTTCACCGTGCCTGGGATTAATCCCAGGGTTGGTTTATTTATTGACTCCCTCCCCATCCCAGCACACACCTTCCAGCACCTCTGCCTGCAAAAACCTGGTGTGTTATGTGCCCCTGTGCAGCCTGAGTTGTGGGCCACCCCCAGCAAAGTCCAGGTCACCATCCTCTTCCTCAGCCCTGAAACGTGTTGCTGCTGCTACTCTTGGGGAGGGCAAAGCTAAACAGCATCAGCTCTTGACATAAGTGTCTGAGACATTACAAACTTTTTTATGGGATAATTTGCTGATCAAAGGGAGCTGTCCAGGAGCATGATGAATTTGACACAACCCATTCGTTCCTAATTACGGGTAACGTGCTAATGACTCTTGAATAACACTATGCAGCAGGATACAATTTTTTTTAAAAATCATTTTTTCTCCAGTTCACAGAGCCAGGAGGTGAAAGCCCATCCACTCCTACAGGGGAGACTTTCTTCCTTCTGCTCTCACGTTTGCTCAGCCCTACGGAGAGGTTGTGGGTGACACCTTCCTTGCTCATCCCTACAGAAAGGCTTTATCCCCCCAGCACCGGGGGCTGGTCCTCCTGCCCTTGTAGGGTGGGGGTAACAAATGCAGATAACACGGAGCTCTGCATCCTAAAATTCACTTCTCAGGACTCCACCTGCCTTGTGCAGCCGCGCAACAGGTTTGCAGACCCAGGCGCTGCCAGACAGAGCATCCTTCGTTTGCAGGCTGAGCTGAACTTAGGCTTAAGTGGAAATTGCTGCCGGGTGGTGGGGAGGGAGGGGGCAGCACTGGGGCGCTGGAGGAGAGGCCCCTGTGTGCAATTGTAAGGCCATGTCATTTTTTTTCCTGTAAATCTTGTAATTTCGTGCTTCAGAGCACAACAAAGTGAGAGAGCCAGCGGGGAGTGAATTAAATTCCCCCCTGAGGCGGTGCGAGGTGGGCGGCCAGCGGTGGGGCTGAGCCAGCCGGGTGCTGGCGCCTCAGTGGCACCCGTGGGCCAGCCAGTATTTGGGTTTAGAAAGAGGGATTCTGGGAGAAGTCCTGCCTAGCACTTTGCCTGGGTGCTGGCGTTATGTCTCTCCTGTTTTATCCCTCTTTGCTGTAATTTCCATACCTGCTGCACTGATTTTTGTTGGGTTGGGGCAGGGACCTTCCTCACCGGATCACCTCTGTGAGATGGTCCTTACAAACGCCAGAGGAATTTCACGTGCTGCAGATGGAGAAACCAAATCCGTGCAGACCTCTGTCAAACGAACACGTGGGAAAAATAGATAAAGCTTGGGCAGCCGGGATGCGGCCAGTGGTCCGTCGTCCGTCCTCAGGTGGGTGCCTTGGACCTGCCAGCTCTGCTGCACGCGGCTGCTGAGCAGCTGTCGATTGAATTCCTCCACCCTTGGCTTTTAACTGGAATTACTGTTTTCATTTCAAAAAGTAATTAAAATATCAGACCTTGAGCTGTCATAACTGTCACATGGTTTTTGTGTTCACATTACTGATGCACATCCATTACTGTTAATAACAGGGAAATAACATGCCTGCAGAGAAGCGTGCCTTGCGCTGGGGCTGCGTCGGCGCTGGGACTTGCACCGCAGGTTCATACCATCAGTGATTCCCAGCAGCAAATTGCCGTGTTTGTCCTCAGGGTTTTTATTTTTTAATCGTTTGGATAAAGTGAGTTTGCAAGTTAGCGGTCGTGCAGTTTTTGAGCAGCCAGCCGGGGGTGCTCGGGACGAGGCGGTGGGCATGGGGCAGCTCTGGGCGCGCCAGGCTCTGGGTGCAGCCCTGGCAATTTTGGTAACGTTAGCCCTGGTAACGTTAGGATCCCAGAGGCTTTTGACTTTCTCAGGGCAGGTGCATGGTGACAAACTCAGCTGGGCAGGGCAGAGGGTGTCCTGTGCTGCGCCCAGGGCACAGCTTTTGGGCTTCATCCCCTTGCTAGGAAATTATATTTTTGTAAATAAAATAGACTATGCTGTGTCTGCTAAACCCTCTGCACGCAGTCTCTGGCTTTGGCAGCAACTTTAAAATTACCTCTCATTTTGCAGATGCATTTCTAACGCCTGTCCACGTGCAAGGAGCAGGGCAGAATTTTCTTTATTCACAGAAAAAAACAGTGGTGGTACAGCTTGGACATCCTTTGCTCTAAATCTGTCCCGTACGCTCTTCCCGAGCAACCCCTGTGAAGACGAGCATGAAATGGGACCTTTTGCTTGAAACGCAGATAATGAATCTTCAAGGATGCTCTGTTGAGCAACCGTTTAAGGGTGCTGTGGGTGCTCCTTGATTTGTAGAGGTTAAATGAATCGGGAGTGGACCGGAGCAGTGTGTTAAGGTACATCCACGCTGTGGGCAATGCCGCACCGGTTTGCAAGCGGATTTGGCAGGGAGGGATGGAGAGGCGGCACGTGGGCTGGGGCCTTTCTTCTTTATAGCTGGAAATGCAGAGAATTAACAAGCGGCCCTTTCTCGGGGCGCGCAGCCGCCTCCTGGAAGCCGGGGCGGTGATTTACAGCCGGGGTGATGACAACCGGGGGAACCCGCACGCCGCTGGCGGCACCGCCAAGCTGGGCTCTGACCCGGCACTGGGCCCTAATGCAAACCTGTCCTGCAGGCAGGGCTACAAGGACTTGGTTGTTCAGAAACATACCAAAAAAGAAAAAAATTCTTTAAAAGCAAAAAATAAGGAGTGTATGAGGAAGCGGGTCTGGGAGCAGCAGCCAGGTACCGCAGGGTTGTTTTCGTTAGGGCTTTATTCCCTCTCCTGGCTCTCAGCTCCTGAATGAAGCTCCTTTTCTCGGCTTGCATGCACACCGGTGCTCGCCCTCGGCCGTGCTCGCCGGCGACCAGCCAGCTCGTCTGCCAGCTCGCACTTGCTCCTCTCTCCTTCTTGTTTCTTTGCAGGATTTTTCTTAATTTCACCTACTTTCTTCAGCTGCTGACGCTGCTGTGCACGGCTCGCTCACAGTTGCTTGTGCCTGCATGTGTTTCCACAGGTGGTTTTTTTTGTCGACTTACATTGGTTTCTCCCTCTTTTGCCTGTTGTGCGACTTCCCAGCAAGACACCTTCATCCCTGCAAACAAGTTAAGGAAAGCCATAACTCCTTCTAGGCAAACACCCATAAAAAAAGCAGGTTTCATCTCGGTCACTTGTACGAGTTGCTAAACTCCTGCATCACCATAAACTCCGTGTGGGCGTGTTCATGGATTATTAATTCAGGGTGTAATCCTGTACTTGGCCTGACCTGAATCGCGGTGGTGACTGGGACTTCTGGATGCTCTGGCGTGACAATCGGATGTAAAATTAAATATACATGGTAGCTTTAGACACAAGGGATATCCGCTGCAGCAGAAATGTAGTGGTCGCTCCGTGCAAGGGTGGAATAAATCAGCCGGGAGCCAGCCCCTCTGCCGGACCGTCGGTTGGGTGCCGGTTGTGCCTGGCCAGGGGACGCCTTTGCTGGGGCTGGGGTTTGGGGAGGCTGGGGGTGACCTGCATGAAAACCTGCCAGAGGCACAAAAGATGCTGGACCTTGTGACTTGCTGAAGATGGGGAGGGTGTTTTTGGAAGAGGATAGGGTTGCCCCCAGGTCCCCATGGCACTCCGTGGCTCCAGGGGGTAGGGAGAGCCGTGGTCTGTCATGGGATGTACTGGTCATACTGGTGTGGCAGGAGGGAGCGTCGGGGAGCGTTGCCCTCCTCGTGCAGCGCTCCTCATGCAGCGCTCGCACCCAGTGAATCAAACCTGCGGAGAACCAGTCCGGCCGGCCCTGCATCTGGGCGCTGCTCCAGGGAGCTGGAGGGGGAGCGTGCCCAGAGGAGGGAGGAGGAAGAGGGCACCCTTCCTCCTGCCTACCCTGCTGTGTCTCTTTTGCAGGCTCTCCAGGTGGCACGCCAGTTCCTGCTGCAGCAGGCCACGGGGCTGAGCTCCCCCAGCAGCAATGAGGGCAAGCAGCCGGCGGTGCAGGTGAGCCCCGAGGACGTGTGTGTGTCCCCCCGTCACCCCCTCTTTGGGAAGGGCTCAGCTGCAAACTGATGCTGTGGGAGAGTGCACGTGCAAGCACATGTCGCCTCCGTCGTGGCCAAAGCACACCAGGAGCCCCACAAAGGGTTAGATCCCCTGTAAAGTTATTGGGGGGTTTGTGGTCCCCGTTGTGTGCTGATGTGGTGGGAAAGGGCGATGAGAGGGAAGGGCTGGCTCCAGGCAGGGTAAGGACCAGGGAGAGAAGGTCACCATACCTTAGGACGGCATTTCGGGTAGGGAGGTGCAGAGTCTCCCAGGGTTGGGGCACCCCAGGATTGATGCTGGGTGCTGTGAGTGGGGTGCAGGGGCTGAATAAGGGTCAGTCCTTTGGGGCTGGAGCCAGGGCAGGTCCTCCAGCGTGGGACAGCCGCTGGGATGGGATGAAGCCCCATCTGGGGTGAGGTTTTGGGGCACTGGCAGGAAAATGGGACTTCGGGTGGGTGCAGCACCCTTGGGTGGCATCCTGCTCCCATAGGGGAGGGTGGACCTCCCCTTTGCTCCCCCGCTGCTCTCCTCCACCAAAGCAAAGGGGCAGAAGAGGGGTGTGAACCTGGAGGGGGGGGGGAGGCAGAAAGAAGCAAAGCCCAAGCGATGGAAAGTGACAATTTAAATAGCTGTGCGGAGGGGCTCTCCCTTCAGGCTAATTAAATTTATCGGAGAACAGCAGGTTACCTTATTAGAGCCACGTGGGTTTAATTAACAAAGGAAAGTAATTAGCACAAGCGCTCTCAGAGCTGGAGGTCCTGCCTATGCTAGGCTGAGCCAGTACGGCAGCGGGTGGGCGGCGAGAGCCGGGGCTGGGATGGGCAATCGCCGGCTGCTCTCCCAGCTTGGTGAGCCGGGGCATGGCCGAACCTCAGCCGGCAGCAAGTGCCCTCCCGGTGCTGGGGTGGGCTCGCAGGGGCCGGGGGAACCCGGAGCCTCCCGGCTGCCCCACCAGGTTGGGAAGCGGGAGCCGGGTACGAGCCGCAGGAATTAGTCAGGGCTTCTGCGGCACAAACAGGCGGCTTTTTCCAGTGGTGCTCGCAGGAAGGAAATGCAGTCACTGCATGGAAAATGTCTGCGGAGGACAAAGGCAGCGAGGGTGAAGTCAGATTCCGGTAACCGGTGCCTCGCTCCCCTCCGTGGATGCGCGTCCCTGCCCGCGCTTCTCCTGCCTGCACTTCTTCCGCTGCCCATCCCTTGCTGCTCCCTCTGCCGCTTCCCCCGGCTGCGATACACGCGTGCTTCGCTTGCTTGCCGCTTCCTTAGCATCCCATTCCCCCCTTCTCTGCTGCTTTTTCTCGCCTCCCCTCCCTGCCCATCTGGCCAGCGGCTTTGCCGGAGTGAACTGGATCTGCCTTCCTCTCCCCTCCTCCCTTTTTGTGTTGCAAAAGGACTTGTGAAAGTTGTAGACGTGAATCAGAAATAGCTCATAACTCAGCAGCGACCGGCCTCTTCCTCCTCCCCCCAACCCCGCCGGCCCGGCCAGCAGCTGGAGCGGGATCTGACCGAGGGGAGATAGAGGATTAAGCAGACTCCTTTGAAAGGAAGTTTATCTAACAGCAGAGTGGTGTGGATGAGACTGGCCAGGACGTCTGGAGGAGGAGGAGGAGGGCTGGGTCCCAGCGCAGCAGCCCCTGGCTGGGGAGGGGGGGAAGCACAGTAGGAACCGGGGGGTGCATCATGGTGTTTGGGACCTGGGGCGCCCTTGATGCATCAGCCCGGACCCCTGCAGGCTTTGCCTGCGGAGATGCGGATAGATTTCCACGTCGCTTGGGTATTTTGGGGAGAAGCTGTTTCAGCGGCCTCCCTTCGGCTCTCCGCCGGCCGGCTCCCAGCCCCTGGTGAAGCGCGCAGGAGGGTCCCAGCGTCGGCAGAGAGAGCGGGAGCCCCGCACCCAGCAGCGCTGCGAGTTCCCCATGCTTGGTGACACCATGCGCTTGCAGCGAGCAGCTCCCTGCCACCTTGCTGATAGGGACGGGATGTTTATGGGGCACCAAGCCAGCAGGAGTATTAATGACAGTCGGCAGCAGCGTGCTCTTAAACAAGGAGCTGCTGGGCTCAATAGGGATCTTGGGGCTTTTTTTTTTTGCTTTTTTTTTTTTTTTTGAGCATGAACCCTCTCCCCCCAAATGCCTGGAGGTGTAGCTGTGTGTGGAGAGCCTTATAGTTGTATCTAAAAAAAATTGCCAAAAAAACCCATCCTGAAACATTTTAAAATGGTTTTATTTCTTTGCGACTTTAAAACTCTTAGAAACTTGGCAGATACTAACAAAGTGTTGCCTTTGAGGACTTTTGCTGTGGAAGGTCTGCAGGGCACTCCTCTCCTGCGTGAGGCTGGTTGGGAGCAGCAGATACCCCCCGGGATCCTGCTGGCGTGGGAAGATGCTGTCGGTATCCAGTGAAGCCCATGGTGCGAGGTGCTGGGACGCGTTTGGAAGGGCAGCACCCTGTGTTTTCGGTGCCGGGGCATTTCTGGCTGTGAGGCGTCGCTGAATCATAGGGTGCCCTTTTTGGGGTCCCTTCCCCAGCTCAGGCCCTGGAGACGGGGGTCTCCTAACCTCCAGCAGGAGCAACTGGCTGAGGTTAAAAAGCCTCTGAAATGGGAGAGGGGCTGAAGGGCGCTGAGGGAAGGGGAGAGGAGTTTGGAGCAAACTGCGGGAAATTGCTTTTCTTTTGTCTGCTGCAGCGGGGAGGGCAGCGGAGCGGAAAAGTGTATTTTGTTGATTTGAAACTTGAGTGAAATGGGTAATGAAGACAGATCAATACCAGCCCTTCTGCGTTCCCTCTCCAGGAAAAAATAGAGCAGCCCGTCCGTCTCTGCTTGCGCGGCGCTAGATTTTTCCATTTGAACTTGCAGCACCGCCGTCCGTCTCCGCTCCCCTCCGCTGCTCCCCCTCCTCCTTCCCGGAGCCCCTGGTTCTGCCAGCCCAGAGCCCCTGTCACCACCACAATCCCACTCCGCCATCCCCACCACCGTGATGGCAGCAACGAAGTTTTAGATTAACGGGAGCAAAGGAGTCTCTTCAATCCCTGCAGATTTCGTTGGCATGATGAGCCGTGCCAGCACCCCATGCCCACGGAGGAGATGTGGCCCCCCGGGGATCCTGCCCAGGCGATGCTCGGGGGCAGCGGCGCACCCCAAGTCGCAGTAGGGCCGTGCTGAGGAAGGGGCTGCCAGGCAGCGAGCGCTCCAGCATGCCGTCGCCTCTGCCGTGAGCATCCCCCATCCAGCTCCCTTTCAACTTTTAGCGACTCACAGCCCAATTATGCGCGATTAGTGCCTCCCCGGCGGGGCTCACTGCACTAACGAGGATGCATGTTGGGTTGAACACGCAGGGGATTGATTACTCCTTTTCTTTGCGTGCAGCTGAACATCAGAGGCTGGGTGTCCTTCACGCAGCTACGCCAGCGCCCACTTGCCCGCTCACCCCGTGCTGCTGCCCTCCTCCTGCCACCGCCCCCCCGAGGCAATTACTCCTTTGGTGCTAAGGCTGTTCAAAGTGTTCATAAAATAACCCCGCAGCCTCAAAACCCAGCCTGGTACATGGAGCTGGAGCTCCCTTGCAGATCTGGGTTTGGTTTCTCCTCACCCTGGGTAAATTTTGGTCCGTCATCTCTGTCTGTCCCGTCTTGGTCAGGTCCAGACACAGCGTGGTGTGAGCAGGGAAGGGGGCAGAGCAGCGTTTGGGTGGCCCTGTGCCACCCACCAGGGTATACAAACCGTGGCTGGGGTTACGCCGATGTGAGTGGCATCGCTGCCTGGCCCCGAGCGTTTGAAGCTCTTGCAGATGGTCTGAGGCAGCCGAATCTCGGAGCTCGCCTGGGGATGCTGAGCGCAGGAGGGGATGCATGGATGTGCCCGAGTGCTTTGGCTGGACTCAGAGCAAAAGGTTTGCTCTCCTCCAGCTGCAGCAGCAAGAAGTGGGTGCTCTGAGGGAGATTTTCTCATCCCCTGCCCCTAAAAACAACAGACCCGAAGCTGCTCTTGGTGGTGGTTGTTTCCCTCCTCCTGTTCCCGGCTCCCGTTCTCCCTCACTGACCTCCTCAGTTTGTTCCTGTTGGTTTTTGGAATTGAAAAAGGGTGTTTAAAAGAAGAGAAAAACAACACAAACATGTTTGCTGTTGTTTCTAATTGGGAATTAAAACCTGAGATTAGATCAGAGACAAGGATGTGCAGCGCCTTGGGCTCCGCAGGAAGCATCGAACACCCCAGGTAGCTGGTGTGCCCCCGCCACGGGGAGAGGTTTGCTCATCCCGGTGGCCCCAGAGCCCCCCGGGGGTCAGCGGGGGTATGGGGGGCACGAGGTCTGGGCTGCGCCTGCCCTAGTGTGGGAGCTTGGACGTGTGGTTTTAGGGTGGACCTGGAGATGCTCCTTCCCGTAGCGGTGGCAGCGTGCTGTCCCCGGCTCCCCGGGGTCATGGCAGCTCCTGCGGTAGCCTCCCGGCGTGGGTGACAGTGTGGCTGGGAGGTGAAGGTCGGTGCCGGGATGCCTTGAGGCTGAGCAAACCACAGGCTTGCACACATGCCCCGGGCTGATGGGGGATGTCCCGGCTCGTGCTGCGCCAAGCCAGCTGTCTCGGGGGTCAGGAGGGCGGCCATCGCTCTGATGGCCGCCCCGCAGCGCCGAGAGCCAAGACCGGCCGTCAGGCCGTGGCTTTCCCCACTTTGCTTCATGGCTGGGAATTGCAATCCGCTTCCCGTAAAAAAAANAAAATCCTAAGAAAAATTTAAATAAAAGCATTGCTCCCCCATCCTGCTGCGTTACGCCCAGCCAAATCCTGTTTCGCTCAGCCAGCTTTGGCAGAGCTGCTCCACGCTTGCACTGGGCCCCGAGTTTCCCCTGTACTACCTGTCTCGTTTTCCACCCGCTGCCTGATGATCCGCATCCACCCCATCCTACGGCACAGAACGATTACAACTGGGACCACCTGGAAAATCACCCCTCGAGATCCCACTCGCCGGTCGGAGCCGCAGCACCGGGGCTTTCTGGGAGGCAGCCGGAGCTGTTAGTAAGCAGTTTTGCGGAGTGGCAGCCAGCCAAGGCGTGAGTCAAACCCTTCCTGACTCGGTGTCTGGCAGATGCCAGCTCGTGACGCGCCGGCCGGGGCCAGCCGCTGCTGCATGGCTGGCTGCTGGGACCTGCTTCCCGAGGGATTCGCTGGGTGCGGTGTGACCGCCGCGTGCAGGGACAGTCCCCGGCTGATCTGGTGCCCGGGGAGGGACTTCGGTGCTGGGTGGATGGGACGGAGAGGAGGCAGCTGGGTGCAGCTAACCCCTCATCTCTGCCCCGTGCTGCTCTGCTCGGCACCCTTTGGCTCTTGCTTGTGTTGTAGGCCACCTGGATCTGAGCTTTTGAGGTGACCATTGCCCAAAGCCCCCCTGTTCTCTGGGGAGGCCAGGCTGGCCTCGTCCCCTGCCACGGGGAAGCTCGCACGCCGGTGGTCACAGAGTGCCGTGGCTGCAGGTGAAGGAGCTGAACCGCGCTCCTCGGCGTCCCGGGGGGCCGCGCCGTACCGTTCCCGTCCCCGCTAGCAGATCAGCTGCCGTCGGGTGCCCCCGTGGGGCTCTCGGCCGGGCTGGGGGCAGACATTTCCATCCCCATCCCGTTTTGCCGGGGCAGCAGCTGTCACCGTCCCTGACAGAGGCAGCTGGGGCTGTCACCGGAGCCTGGGGCGGGGAACCGCAGCGCTGTGGTTTACTGCCCTGTGCCGGGGTCCAGCTAGCCGCTGGCAGCAGCGCTGCAGCCTCCCCGGCACCTAGTGCGCATGATGAATGGCCGCGGCAGGAGCAAAACTTGCTCTATATGGGAATTTCCCCTTTTACTAAAGAAAGTTCCTGCCCTCCCTGGAAACCTTAGCCGGGGGGGGAGATGTTTTCCATGCTGGGGGGGAAATGCTTCGTGCGGCTTTGGCATCCGTCGGGGCTCGGGGAGGCGGCGAAGCCTGGATGCCTCTCGCAAGAGCCGGCACTGGTTTGCCCAGTTCACACCTCATCCCCTCGTGAAGCTGCCGCCATTTCCCCTTGTCAGCTCCGCATCGGAGCGTGGAAGAAAAAGCCATTTAATGCAGACAAAGGTTGTATGAAAATATAATTCTGCTTTTGTTAGCAGCCATCAAACTCTAAAAAGCGTCACTTTTGTTTTCTTGTAACGTTGTGAAAACCTCGTGTCGGATCGAGAGCTGGGGCCCTCTCGACTGATCGCCTCTCCTTTGTGTTTTTAGATTATAGGGGCAATTAGTGTTGTCAAAACCTCTGGCAATTCTCTTTGCTCTTGACAGGGTGTCAGTCCGCTGGGCGAGAAATGGAAGGTGTTATAACTCTCCGGTAATTAGGATGCCTCCGATTTGAAAATGCCAGCAAACGTGTACGAGAGGCCGCACGGCGGCGGTGGGGGCAGGGAGACCGCCCGGATGGGGGATGTGGATGAGCAATTAATTAGGGGCTCTCATTCCAAGCACGTTGCCAGCTGATGAATTGGCAAAGGGAAATTAGCAGGATGCTTAGCTCCCAGCAAGCGGGCGCGCACCCCGCTCGCTCTCGTCTCGCTGTCCTTGCGAGCTTCCCTCCTTCCCAGATGTTCGCCCAGGACTTTGCACAGCTGTCTGCAAGCACCTGACTGCCGAAATGGCAGCTTCTCACCAATGCTGGTGCCAGGGGAGGTTCTCGGGGTTCTCCTGGCTCTCTGTCAGGTGTTGGTGGGTGCTGAAGCCCTTGCAGGGCTTTGCAGCTCTTTGCCGGGGATGCTCCTGCATCCTCCTGAGCCCTCCACCACGGGCTAAACCAGTGCAGTCGAAGGCGCCCCAGCAGCAGCCCTTGGGCGTGAGCACGCAGCAATTAATCAATAACTCTGACACGAAGGCAGCTGCGGGGGGGGATCACCAGCGACAAATGAAACTCGGCCCGCTTGCGACGCCTCCCTCCAGCAAAATGCCTGAGTAAACAGATAAGCCTTTGCAATCTGCCTTGAAGGTCAGCATGCTCCAGCCCAGCTGGACGCCCACCATGGACGGGAGAGACTGCACGGGGCCACCCCTGGGGTTCCATCCCCGCTCCGTGCCCTGTCGGAGCGGCTGGAGCGGGGAGGCAGCCCCCAGAGTGGGCAGCAGGTCCAGACCATGAGCCCAGGCATCACTCGGAGTCCTGGGCAGGAGGGGCTGGTGCATACCAGGCTCTCATTTGGACTTTGCTGGGTGATCTGAAGCCGGTTGCTTTGTTTCTCTGTCCCTTGGTCTCCAAGGTCCTAAGACCCATGAGCGAGGAGATGACAAGTCCTCTACTTTGGGTCAAACTTTGGTCCTTGGCTTGCACAGGGAGCCTGGCTCAGGCTCTGTCACATCCCATGCACTGAGGAGTTGTCTCCTCCTGGGGTCCCCTCAAGAAGCCCAAGGCAGCTGGGCAGGGCCAGGCAGGAGGCTGCTGGTGGCTCACCGGCTCTCCTGCTCCTGACCAGCAGCAGTTATCTGCTTTCCTAGGAAAAGGGAGCATCTGGGAAGGGTTATTAAATTACAGCAGAGCCATAACCCTGTCCAGAGCCATGGGAAGGGCTTTGGGCTGGTGGGATCAGCACAGGGCTAGGACAAGGCAGCTCTTGAAGCAACGGTGTTGCTCCACCTGAGCAGGACCGGCAGGGCTGGGATGCATCACCGACACCTTTTCTGATGCTTTGCCGTGGGGGTGTGGACCAGTGTAATGATAATCAAAGGTAGGGGTTGGCAGGTTTTCTTAGTCCTCCCTCCACTTGGCATGGTAATTACGTGAGTTACTGGTGTCAGCTGGAGGTAAAGCTTTGATGTGTCTATGGAAAACCTGGTAACCTCTTCCTCCATGCTCTGCTTTGCAAAGTTATTTGGGTGATCAGTATCTTCCCTGCTTCCCTTGGTGTTTCCATCCTCCTTGCATCCTCCGGGACCCCAAGGGAAGGAGCAGTGCCCAGCACGTTTCCCGTGCTCGCAGGAGGGGAGGGAGCTGTGGTTTAGAGCTGGCTGCCCATGTGCCACTGGCAACTCGTGATGCCTAATTCCCCCAGCTAAATTGTATTTAAAGACGACCCTGCGGGCAGAGAGCATCCTGCCCTCAGGGTGGGGGGAGCTCCTGGTTTAGGAAGCTTTGCCCTGGTGCCAGCCGCACCGCAGGGCATCTCCCTGCCATCGCCATGTCCCCAGCGGCAGCCTTGGCATGCCAGGACAGACTGGTGGCTAAGGGCTTCACCCGAAGGTGACACGGGGATGGGGGGCATGGAGGATGCCCGGGGAGAACCTGGGGGGTGGGAGGCACTCGCAGGCTGTTGGCATTTGGGGAGAGTTTTCCAGGGTTGGAATTGGGAGTGGTGACATGTCCTTCCTCTCCGCAGGTCCCTGTGTCTGTGGCCATGATGTCCCCGCAGATGATCACGCCGCAGCAAATGCAGCAGATCCTCTCACCGCCCCAGCTCCAGGCCCTCCTGCAGCAGCAGCAGGCGATAATGCTGCAACAGGTAACGCTGGTCCTGGGCTGCCTGTGCGTCCGATGGATCTAGATCCAAGATCTAAAGCCAAGCGATTCCCCACTGGTGCTCGTGAATGCTGGAGCTTCTTGGGGGCAGGCAGATGGATCCTTTCCACCTTGGGCTTCTGCGTTCCCCCCTCATTACCCTGGGGATTCACAGCGTGTCCAACACCAAGGGGTGAAAAGAGCTGCGGGTGCTAATGGTGCTGGCAAAACCAGGTGCTGCTGCCCTGACTCAGGGTCTCAAAGCCCAGAAAATTCCTGCACGAGGGGTGGTTTGGGGCTGCCCAGCTCCTGGGGAGAGCTGGGGTCAGGGTGGGTGCTCTTGGCTCAACAGACCCCAAGCAGAGCCCCCGCAGCCACTGCCTGGGCTTTGAGGCAGGTTCCTGGGTCTGGCTCCAGACCTGAGCATGTGGGTTTGTCTCTCACGGCCCCGCTCGGCTTTTCCGGAGCGCTCCGTCACATGTAAAATGAACGGGGAGGGAAGAAGAAAGAGAAGAAAAAAAACAAACCTCAACTCCAAAACAAAACAGGTCTGCTTGGGTAAACACCTCCCGCTGGCAGGAGGGAGAGAAGGAGAAATCCCACAAGCATCCTCCACACCCTTCCTCCTGCCTCCAGTACCTGTTTACTCCAAACAGGCTGATAAGGATTCAAGGTTGGCCCCGGGGAAAGAACAAAGGGTAAACACTACCCTGGGTGGGTCCTTCTCTGAGCCTCTTTGGAGCCGGATAAAGAAACACGTTTGACTGCAAATTAAACAACCCAGGCCGGAATAGCTCACATTCTCCACCAGAAGAAAACCAAACATCACACCTCTCACCCCTGACCCAATGTTCCCGAAGCCGCGCTCGACCATGTTGCAGAGACCTGGCTTTGATTGGCTTTTGGGTAAACACCCAGGCTTTCCAAACCTGTTCGCCGACAGAAAAAGCAAAGTTGCTGCTGTCAGCGCTGTCAGCCCTGAGCTGATAAAGGCTTCCCGGCATTCAAAGGGGCATTCCTGAGCCGCTGCCGTCGCCCCTGCACCGGGGTACGGGCCGGGTGGGAGGGGGCCGCCGGGTCTCGCTGACCTCCCCGTGCCTCCAGCCCCTCCTGCGTGCAGCAAATCCATCACCAAGAGTTTGTTTAGGAGCCAGGGCGAGAGCTGGAGTCAATGCCAGCAGGTCCCGGTGCTGCCTCCTGCAGACTGGGACCCTCTCTGGTGGCTCATCATGGGGCTAGGGTGTTTTTCTCTGTTTTACTGGCCCAGCATAGCTCTCTGTTTTGATTGGGGTGCTGCAAGGAGCTGGGCTGCTTGTGCTTTCCTGTGGTGCCCATGAAGGGCAAGCAGGTCTGAGCCCCCGGCGCTCATGGCGTTGCACCGGCCGGATCAGGGGCCATGGCTGCTCCCAGCCCCTTCCCAGCCAGGAGCCCCCCAGCTCTCGCAACGCTTGCTGAGGGTGTTTTGGGGTCCTACCATGCCGAAAATGGGGTTTCTCTGCTGCTGAAACACTGGGCTACATACCAGAGCGCCTGGGCTCCCATCTCTCAAGGCGGTTGCCCACCTTTTGGTGTTTCATATCCTCCCATTGAATAACCCTCCCAGGACAGCTGCAAAAATCCCCAGGATGCACAGGAATTACTGAGCTAAGGGGGTTGCGACCCTCCTTTCTGGGGCCTGGCAAGGTGGAGGCTCCTGGACCAGCCGATGGCAGAAAGCCAGGGCAACCAGTCAGCCTTAGAAAAACAGCAGGTTTGGCATTGGTGATGTTTGGGGATTTTACTTGCTGTGGGGATCCAGAGCCCTTAGGAGTGTGTGCCCAAGGTTTCTGCTGCAGCTGTGAGCCTGCCCTGACAGCGTGGTGCCAGGAGCTGGTATGGCTGTGGCAAAGCCCCGTGCGGGGCACGGGGTAGTGCTGGGCAGGGAGAAGCGAGCAGGGTGTTTCTGCTGCTAATCCGGGCTGCTCTCTCCCCTCCCGTCCCTGCCTCCCTCCCTCCCAGTTGCAGGAATACTACAAGAAGCAACAGGAGCAGCTTCACCTGCAGCTATTGACACAGCAGCAAGCCGGAAAGCAGCAACCCAAAGAGGTGAGCTCACACGAATGGGTTCTGGGCCATCAGATCTGGCAGCAAATAAAAGAGAGACCAGCACAAAACAAGGTGTGTGTGAATCCCAGCACCCAGGGCAGCCAGCTGGGAGCTAGTGGGGATGCAACTCGGGAGCATCCTGCTCCTGGGGTGCTGGGGTGGCTGGTCCGGGTGCTGGGCGTTGTTCCTCCTCCTCCTCCCCGTCTGCAGTCTGGCACGTGCACCGAACTGCGTCGTTCTCAGCACTGCGTCCTTGTCGGCGCATCTAGAAACTGTGGGGCGGGTGTGGGGAGCGGTGGAGTCAGCGGGTGTGGGCAGGCAGCTCCGGCAGAGCTGTGGGACTCCCCTCTCCAGTGGGACGGGCAGGTCGCTGCCCCCCGGGACAGAGCGAGGGCTCCCCAAATCCTCCTCGTGGCGGGGTACAGAGAAGGCTTGGCTCAGCCCTTGCGTGGTGTACTGGCCCTGCCCTGGGCAGGCGCTCGGCACGGCTCGGGTCGGGCAGCCCAGTCCTGACTGAGCTGGCACAGCAGCACCCTGGCAAGTAGGCAGGCAGGTGGGAACCCAAACCAGGGCTTTTTCTGCCAGGAAAGCCGGTTCTGCAAAACCCAAGTGCTGCGTGATACAGCAGCGATGCCAGCAAAGGGCTTTTCCAATGGGAGATGCTGAGGCAGGGGATCCTGTCAGCCCCCTGTGACCAGGTTGGCAGCAGCGGGCCCTTTGCTGCGGAGGTGTTTGTGTGGTGGAAAAGCATTTATGCGGGTGTGATTGCATCAGTCTTGTACAACTCCCTTTACCCAACAGGTTTTACTGTCCTTCCCCATAGTAACACACTCCGGGGTGTTGCGGCTGTATCAGCAATGCTTGGTTTTGGGGATGTGCCGGTCACATGGCGGCTGGGGGTCATCCCCGACCGGCAGTGGGCAGGCAGCACCACTCCCTTCCTTTTCCTTATGTATTTTTGCCTCTCTCTCTTCCCAGATTGGTACGTATAGTTCTGTATTGGGGGTATTTTGCATTCCACGTGCTGCTGTATGTCTGGTATCATTGCTGTCTCCAGCAGGTACCCTTCCTTAGGCTCCCGGTCCAGAGGGATGTGGAGCTGAGCCGTTCAGTCCCTGTCCCTGGCCAAGCATCAGTAGCAAGCAGGGGAATGGGGTGCTGGGGATGTTCATTGCAATCACCCCTCCTGAAACCCAGCACCCCGATACACACTCATCAGTACTATGCGCTTAAAAATTCAGCTTGCTTTTGAGGAAGAAGGCGTTTAAGCCCAGACTGCGCATGGGGGTGGCTGGGGGGGGTTGACAGCAAAGCACATGCCGGCACTGGGGGAATAGGGCGGCTCGAGCAGCTCGGGGTCGGGCCCGCACCCACTCGAACCTTCAGTAGACTTTGACCCGGCCTTTCATTGCGGGATGTTGGCATATTTACGCAGCGTGTGCGGGGTCAGGCGTTATCGGAGCCATCTCCAGGAGCTGGAATAGCTGCTTGTGCTCCAGGAACGGGGGAGGCATAAATCTGAGCTTCCTCAAGGACTTTCCTCTTGGCTGCGGTGATGTTATATTGCAGCAACGAATGGGGATATAATTAAGCTCTAACAAAGGGCTTGCTTAGCGGGCTCCTGGTTGAAAAAGCTCATGTTAACTTTTAATTAAATGGTACAGAGGAGACGAGAAATTTATCCACTAAGAAAGTCTGAGTGGCCAGCAGAGGGGAAGGGGCATTAGATGCTGCTTAAGGGGTGTGTGTCCAGTTCGCAGCAGCACCACCGCCCCATGGCCGGAGAAACAGCGACGGGGTTCCCGCGGGTGAATGTCATAGTGTTTCCCCTCCCAAGAACCCCCGGCCGGGCTTTGTGGGGTCGGCTTCACCCCCATGAATTTGGGCAGCTGCTTAATAAAGCCTGCATTCGGCAGCAACGTGTGCCTGCTGGGAACGGCGATGCTGTTGCTTCCCCCGACGGCGCGGGGAATAGCTGGCGTGTCTGGGATGCCGCCGCAGAGCCTCTCTTGGCCGGCGTTGGCTCCTTCATGGCAATCCACGGCGGTATTTAATTACGGCCCCGCTGCAAGGTTTGTAAACCGAGCGCGTTCTGCTTTCCCTCTGCTTGATTTCAAGGACTCGCCTCGGTGTAATTGTAAGTCAGCGGCTTGTCTGCGAGCGCGGAGGGGGATCAGCAGGTGGGAACGGCTTTGTGCCGCCGCCGCCGCACCGCAAGTAGGTAGCAGCCTCTCATGGAGGAGCAGCTCAGATCTTTCCAGGAGGAGCGGCGCGGCTGGAGGTCCCCCAGTGGGCGCGGGGAAGGGGAGAGCAGGAAAAGAGGGAGCACGGAGGACGGAGGATGGAAACGTGTCGGAAGTGCCTGTTGGGAGCATCCTGTCCCAGAGGATGCGGGGGTGCTTTGTGTCCGTGGTCTGCGAGGAGCTGCGCCGCGCCGCAGGGGGAGGGCGTGAGGAAGGGGATGAGCAAGGCAGCTGAGCCATGCGTCCCGCTGGGACGGGGCTGAGCTGCAGCACATCCCAGCCCATCCTGGAGCCGTTTCCTGCATTAGGGTGTAAGGGTGAACCCCCAGCAGCATCCTGGGCATGGGGAGGGGGGAGCAAGGAGCTGCGGCGCAGGGCTGGGACGGCTCTGGGCAACCCCTCGCCCTTGTGGCAAGCAGCAGCAAAGCTGGTGTCTACCATCCTTCTCTTTCCCTGGCTGCTTTGCCTCTCCAAACCCAGCTGCTTCAAGTGGCGTCCGGGTGCGGAGACCCTGATATCCCCCAGGGGTGAGGCCAGAGGGTCTCCGTGTGCCCCCAGAGCCGATGGTGGGGCTGTCCCTCTCCCGAGTCTGGCGGGGCAGGGGAGGGGGGCGGCGCGAAAGGGCTGCTTGCTGCCTAACCTCAGTGTCAGCTTAATGAACTGCTCCTGTCAGTCCTGTGTGTCACGCCAAAACTCCTCCTGATGTGCTCATAAATCAAAGTGACGGCGGCTCTTACCCCGGTAGCTGCATCCAGTCATCTGCGTCTAATGTACGCCAAGCACAGGCGACGCTCCAGACCCTGAGCCCCCGCGCTGGGACGGGAGACAGGACCGGCATGGGGGACTATGGGGACCAGATGCAAGATCTGGCCCTAACACAGACGCAGCTCCTCTGGCAGGCACGGGGGTATCCCCTCCGGGAGGGACTCAGTCGGTATTAGGCAGGCTGGGGCTTGCTGAGGGGAGAGGAGCGGAGCAAAGCTCGTGGGGCGATGGCTGGGGAGAGAGGTTTTCGATAAGGCTGGGGCTGAGATTCAGGCTCTCGCTGTCTGGCCTTCTCCAGGACAAGCTCTTGACTTGGAGCCCCTGGGCTGGTGGGTGCCACTGGGTAGGTCTGCATGTGTGTGCACCTCTAAACCCATTACACTGGGTGGTTTTGAGCCTGTGCAGACCGGGGGGGTCTGACTCGACCAGCTGCAGCTCCTGGGAGGCCAGGTCAGGAGACCACAGCCAGGCTAGGAGGTGCAGGCGATATGCCCCGGGGATCCTCATGACTTCATCCACTCCCAATTTCCTCCTGCTCCGCAGCCTGGAAGTGCTGTGAATGAGGCTGTGTTCGCTCAGAGCCCAGGCTTGCCCCGGGGCCCGCGGGGAGGGCGGCAGTGGAGCCAGGAAGAGGAGGAGAAGCCCATCCCATCCCATCCCATCCCAGCTGCGGTTTCTAACCAAGGCGAGGACATGTGTGTCCATTCCACGTGGTGGCAGAGCTTCCCCTTGCAGGGATGGGACACTGTGGGGGACAGCGCTGCCTCTGTTACAGCCCTCGGGCACCCAGCCTGGTCCTGCCTTTTTTCTTCCATCGTGGTCCTATGGTCCATGGTCTCCTCCGGTCTGCCGGCCTGAAGCCCTCCTGGCTCAGCACCTTGCTCAGGAGCGAGGGTGAGCACAGGGATTTCTCTTCAGTGAGCAGAAATCGCTTTGATTCATGCCTTTGTCTTCAAGTGTAAGAGGTGCAGGACTGTGGCAAAGCCAGAGAGGACCTGGACCTGACTCTGGGGGGACAATTCTGCCATGGCCAAGAGGTGGACAGGACAGGGAGGAGTCTATACATCCCTCCAAGTCTGAGAAACCAGATTTAAACCCTCTCTGTGCCCTAGGCAGGAATTGCACTTGTGCCTTACATTGCAGACAGCAGGGATTTTGCAAGTCAGTGCCTGGAGCCCATCCTCACCCTCCATTTCACAAAGCCACAGCTGAGCATCTGCAGCATCTGCAGGGGACTGCCTGTATCCCACAGGGCCCAGGGTACTGCTTCGGGTACAGCAGCACATGTTGATTCCCAGCTAAGCCATGAACTGGGTTTGCCATGGAGAGTCTGTCTGCTGTTCCGTGTTGAGCAGAGAGCGAGGTGCAGCCTCGGGGATCACCAAGAGAGCGAGATGGGGCTGTGCCGAGTCCCTGGGATCCCTGGTGCACCGGGGGCCTAAATCACCACAATGCTCAGACCCAGCCAGAAGATTAAAAAAGGACATTTCCTATGGCAAAGCTCTTATGCTCATCAGTAAGAACATGGACATGAGAATACTTCTTTTTGGGCCAAGCAGTGGGGGTGCAGGGTGCCCCTACTCACAAGTGTAGCGAGACCAGGGTTAAGAAGCGTCTTAGCGTCGGCTTGGCCGGTGTGCTCCGCTGAGGTGGGGGCTTGCTCTGCCAAGAGGGGCCCCAGCACTTTTCTTGCTCAGGATAACAGAGCTTCCATGGAGGAGCTGGGCTGCTGCTGGGGCTGGTTGGTGCAGCACAGCCGGCTCGCGTTGCCTGCCAGCCTGGCTCCTCGCAACCTGCAAACAACGTCTGCGCAAACAGAGGGGTTCAAGGGGTTACGGAGATGCCTGCCCCGCTAATGAGGCCGGGCAGGCCTGGGGCAGCTCCCCTCTCGTGGCCGGCTCGGATTAGCAGCTGCCTGTCCCCATCCCTAATTGAATTCTCTCCCCTTCAGTTAATTCTCATGGATTTCTTGGTGCCTCCCTGGGGACCATCCTGCCTAACTAGTTTAGGGCTGGCTATGCCGGTCAGAGCGTGGCCAGCTCCTGGGGACGGGTGGGAGAGTCGCCTACCTGTGAGATGCTCATGGCTGTGGTAGGGGCACCGGTGCTGGTGCCTGGGGGCCGGGAATGCTGGGCACCTGCTTCCCTGTGGATGGTTGTTTTCCGCCCCCCACCAGGAAGGGGCTTGTCATGGCAACTAGGGACCATTTCCCTGCTTAAAGGGTGGTGTTATGCATCTAGGCAGTCTCAGGGCACCTTTTGGGTGCTGGGAGCCCCTTTCCTTCGGTGATACTCAGTGCCCGCAGGAGCTTGCCCTGCGGCTGAGCTTCCCTGCGTGGGACCCCACAGCTTGGGTTTGCAGGTTTGCCCACCTTGCAGGCAGAGCTGGGTCTCTGCTCTGAACAAGCCCCTAGCTCTGCTCGCTCCCTCTCTTTTCAGTGCTTTATTTTTCCCTTCCCCTTTCCTTTTCTTCCCCTCCTCTTCCGATAGATCAAAGCCTCCGTCCGGCTCAGCCGCAAGCCGAGCGGGCACAGCGGCCCAGCAGCAGGATGGAGGCATGCACGGCTGCGGTACCACCGCCACAGGCATCCCTCGCTGCCACCGCCGGGCCCCTGCCTCCCCTCCGAGGCTTCTGCCGCAAGGCTGGAAATAACGCGCTTTGATTTCTCCCTTTTGTCTCTCGGCAGCCGTTAGGGAACAAGCAGCTGGCCTTCCAGCAGCAGCTCCTGCAGATGCAGCAGCTCCAGCAGCAGCACCTGTTAAACCTGCAGCGCCAGGGGCTGGTGAGCCTCCCGCCGGGGCAGGGCACCGTGCCCCTGCAGACCCTGCCCCAAGGTAAGGGCCGTTGCCCGGGCTTGTCGGGGGGGACGCGTTGGAGAGCCCCTTCGGCTACAGCTTCTCCCTGCAGCAGGGGAGCGCTGGGAATGGGGTTGGGGAGCGGGCTGGTGGCATTGCTTTCCCTAATGCGCCCGTCTGAAGTTTGGGGCCCGATTGCATTAATGGCTGGAGTAGCCTGGGAGAGTTTGAGCGGGGTTGTGCGCACGATTGGGCCCCCAGCTTTGTCTTGCAGGGGGTGCCAAGGTGTGGGAAGCCGGGGTCTTCTTCCCTCCAGGGCTCCACAGGCGCTGCGGGCAGCTTGTTTTGGGCTTCCCGACAGGGCTGTGCAGCCTGTCCTCCCCGGCTGCTGGCAGAGGGCTGTGCCTGGCTTTGGGTGATGGATTTCCCGGTGCACGGTCTGTGCTGGGCTGGCTGAGCTTCAGGGAGGCAAGCTGTGCCGGCTGGGCAGGGACGGAGCTCCTGGGGTCCCGAGCCAGCCTGCTCCATGGGTGCCAGTGGGTGCTGCTCCTTCTCCCCGCTGATGGCAAGTGCTTTCTCCCTGCGCTGTAGCTGTGTGCCCCTCAGACCTCCAGCAGCTCTGGAAGGAGGTCACGGCCGCCCAGCCCGTTGAGGACAGCATTAAGCAAGAAGGTCTCGACCTCACCACCAACACCTCCAACTCTACCTCGTTTTCGGCCGCCAAGGTCTCGCCTCCCATTTCCCATCACCCTCTGCCCAATGGACAGAGCACCATGCACACGCCGAGAAGGGACAGGTAGAGCCGGGTCGGGCCCTGGCACTTTGTGTTTTTTACCCCCTGGAGAGGTGGAAGGGGCTGGGATCTGTCACCTGTGGGGCTAGCACCAGTGGTGGGAGGAGTAGGGGGTTTCTGCCCACCCCATAAACAAGTCCTGTCGCTGTTTTGCTGCACCCGTGTGTCCATGGAGGGCAGGGAGCCACCGCTGTGGGGTCTGCCGTGGGTCCCCGAGGGCTGGCCCTGTGCACGGGAATGCCAGAGCATCATGGCTGCCCCATCTGACAGTCCCGTTCCGTCTTCTGCAGCTCTTCCCATGAAGAGACCCCCAGCTCCCATCCGCTCTACGGCCACGGAGAGTGCAAGTGGCCCGGCTGCGAAACCCTCTGTGAGGACTTGGGACAGTTTGTCAAGTAAGTGCTCCACTTTTTGGGAGAGGTTTTCCTGGAGGAGGGGAGAGCCTGTGCTCTCGGGCTGGGACAGCACGGGGCTGGTGGAGGGGGATACCCTGGAAATGGGTCCAAACACCCCAAAGTCTGTCTGCCCAGAGCCAGGGGGCCCCATACAAAAGGAGAAAACACCAGAGATTGCTGCTGGAGGAGAAGAGACCCAATGCAGCGGGCAGGAGCAGGCAGCAGGCGAGGGGAGTTTGCAGCTCCCCTCCTGGGGGGCGAGAGGAGGGAAGGAAGCAGATGGCGGCGCGGCAGCCCGCTGACACTGCTTGTGGGCTCCGGCGCTGACTGATTAACTCCGCTGTTGAAGAGCCCTCTGCTAGCGTCAGGGTCAAACAAATTGTTTTCACGCTTCGTCAGAGGTTTACTTAATTAGTTCATTTGCAATTAGATCTCTTTGTAGCCAGGATTTTTAGCAAAGACATCAGAAGGAACTGACGGGCTTGCTTGCTCCTTCCCCCCCGCCTCTCCGGCTGTCTGCTCGGCGTGGTGGCCGAGACGCATCAACACATGCTTCACTCTCCATCGGCGAGGTTTTGGGTTTTTACAAACTGATCCCGTCTCCTGCCACGCACTCGGGGCTGGCTCCGGTGGGAGCATCCCTTGGACCGCAGTGGCCTCCTTGTTCCCAGGGAAGGAGCTGGGCAGAGGCCTTGCACAGGAGGATGAGGAAGTGCGAAGGCAGCCTGGGGAGGCTGGGGGAGCATTGCCTGGTGGTGACTGAGTGAGTGAATGAGTCAGGCTCCTGCGTCCTCCTTCGTCTGCCTCTGACTCATGGGCTGAACCTAGATAAGGCATCTCCTCCTGCCTCTCCAGGCCTGTTTACATGGCACGGGGCAGATGAGCAAGCTCCTGTTTGAAAGCTGGAGCTAGGGTTGGCAGGGGATGGCTGGGCCTCGGTCATGGTGTTGGGAGAGCCTTGCTCTGCCAGCCGGGGCTGTAGGCTCCCTGCACGCTGCATCCCATCAGCCTGCCCCCCTCTAAGCACACCTAGTACTTGCAGGAGCAAGCTTCCCAAGGGGCAGCTTCCCCAACAGCACCAGTGAAACGTTTCTGTCCCCTCTCTGCCAACATGAGCACATGTCAGGGTGTGGGACAGACAGAAAACTTCCAGCTCCCAGAGGCTGAGCCCAGCGGCAGCGTGGACCTTGCTTTGAGTCCAGGCACTGGCTTCAAGCCTGTACTGAGCATCACCTCCATGGAGTAGCTTGGAAAGCCTCAGTGTTGGGGTAGAAAGGGGCAGTGCGTCCTTTGAGCAGTGGTTTATAAAAGCCTGTGAGGGTCGGTGGGAGACGTCTCCATTCCCGCTCACCGCAGTCTAGGCTCTTGATAGCTTTTCTTCCTGGAGAAACAGCCGTGCCCTTGGTTTGCTGTGCAGGGAGAGGAGCAGGCGGCTCGGTTCAGTTGCAGCCCTGCGGAGCGGGGCTGAGACACAGGCAGGGTTTGCTCACATACAGGCTTGGCAGCTGGTCCCAGTTACCTAACTTGTTTTTGCAAGTTGGGGCTGGAAGTCTCTCGCAAACAGCCGGTTGAGACTCCTGCCGTCTTCCGCATCTGGATCGAGGGTAGATACTCCTGAGGCACCTTCTCCTGGGATGTCTCAGCAGAAATATCTCAGTCTTGGTCCTGGAGAGCATTGGCCCACGGCCCTGGGGCACCTGTGTGTTTCCCAGCGTCAGATGCCACCTTTCAGGGTGTTTCTGGGGTGGCCCTGGTACAGTTGCCCTGCCGCCCAGCATCCCCCTCTCCGACCTGTCCCACTCCTCTGGTGAGGATCCCCCTGAGTTTGCACACAACCCAGCAAGGGCATGGCCCGGCCATGCAATGTCTTTGGGCTGGGGGCATCCCCAGGCTGCTGCTTCGCTGGGTCCGGGGGTGAGGACCCCCACCACAAGGCAATGCCGGGATGTCCCTGGCTCTGCAGCAAGTGGCGTCCTGGTCAGTGGCTGCTTGCCTCTGCCAGGAGCCCTTCCCCTCACCCAGAAGGAGGGAGGGTGGCGAGGACTAAAGGTCTTTGGGCTTTATAAACTTAAACATAAGGCACGAAAGCGTTAGTATGAGGACCGCCCTGGAAATGTCACCTTCTGCCTTCGGGGGTTTCCTTAGAGGGTGTAAGTAAACCTCCATAATGCTGCCTTTGTCCTGGAAACCTGCTCCTCAGGTCCTCCTGGGCGCCTTCTGCCAGCAGCCTTCTCTAGGACTTTCCATAAACCAGGGGCTGCTCCTAAATGCCACAGGGCTGGCCCGGGGCTGCCAGGGTCAGAGCTGGTTCTCTACGGCTGCCCTCCAGCCCAGGTTTAGGGAGGAGGAACAGCACAGTTTGCTTGGCCGCCTTTGTGCCTCAGTTTCCCTTCTGCTTGTCACGCTTTGGGCAGCAGTGTCAGAGCATCCCTGGCATGGGCAGCACCTCATGGGCGTCCCTGGGCGTTGCTGCGGTACAGGCGGTTTTCAGGTTGGGGCTGATCCCAGGTGTGGCCCCATCAGAGGGGCTGCGTTTTGGGCACGTCCAGGCATAAACTCCCGTGCTCTTCTCCCCAGACACCTCAATACAGAACATGCACTTGATGACCGAAGCACGGCCCAGTGTCGAGTCCAGATGCAAGTGGTACAGCAGCTGGAAATACAGGTGGGTACCTCGCCAGCCTCGAAGGATGTGCATTTAAAAAGCCACCTCCTTTCCAACTCTGCATGCCGTGTCTTGGCTGCTCTCTGCAGGAGGGAAGTAGTGAGGTTGGGGACTAACTACTAGCAAGCTAACTAGCTACCCCAGCGTACAGGGGCTCATTTTAAGCATCCTTCCCAAATATGGGTGCTGCCCCTGGCCAGGCAGGGACCCTCCAACCAGTTCCCCCTCCGATACCAGCATCCCTGCATGATTATGATGGGGCTGGAGGAAGGGACAAGCTGTCCCTTCTGCCCAGAGCATCCCTGTGGGTGCAAGGGGATGCCACAGACCTGGAAGGCACATGCTGCCTGGGGGGCTGCGTGCCCACAGGCGGGACATGAGCTGTGCCCCAGCCCTCATGCCCAGCTGTGCCGCCACAGCGAGAGCCATGGCGCTGCTGGGCTCTTTGGAAATCAGGCCACTTATTTTGGTGGCTGAGTGTGGTCTTGTGAGCCCAACTTCGGGGTGCTATTTTTGGAAAGCCAGTTCTTTAAATAGTGCCTTTCCCAGCATCTCCGACTCCCTGACGTGCCATGCATAATTCGGTTAATAGAGAAGGGAGGGGAAAAAAACGGGAGGAAACAGAGGTTTTTCATCTTGGGACTTGAAAGTCCTTGAGGGGGAAGGTGGGATGGAGCAGGGGTCTCTGTCGGAGGGTCACTCGCCGAGACCCCGATGGCATGACGATGCCTGGCTGTTTGACCAGGGGCTGGCAGGAGCTCGAAGGGGTTTGTGCCCATCGCAGTGCACGGTGATGGGTATCGTCGTGGGGGATGCCAGCCCTGGGGGGCAGCGGGTCATGATGTGCAGCCGCCTTGGCAGCCTCCAGCCCGGAGTTACGACAACAGGGGCTGGGGGGCTGGGGGGACGCAGCAAACCCCCCCCGGGCGGGGAGGCTGCAAAGCCGCCTGGGCAAAGCTGTGCAGTCGCATCCTGCTCCCCAGCCCCTGCTAAAGCGAGAGGTTGAAAGCAATTACTGGGGCTTAAAGAGGGGAGGGAAAGGAAGGGGGGGAAAGGGGGGGCAAAGCTGATGGGCGAGCAGAAAGCTGCATGTGCAGAGAGGAGAACCTGCCACCGGAGCTACCAATTATAAAGTTTTCAGCGCAGAGCTCCCGCTGTGCCGGCGGAGAGTGTCTGCATCACGAGGGGAGACCTGTCAGCTCTAATGAGCACCACGACAGCGCGAAAGCATCCGAGCTGCTCCAAACTTGCAGAAAACTCCACTCTGGCTCCTGCCTTTAACTCCTTCCTCGCCCAGCTGCGGCGCCTGCCCAGGGAGGGGGCTTGGCTGGGGGGGGAGACGGCAGCGTGTGGGGACACGGCCGAGCGCCGAGCTTGAGGGATCGCAGCAGAAAGGGAAGGTGACGGGAAGAGAGCGGGTGTCAGATCCCATCACCTCCGCCGGGCTCAAAATCTCTCCTGGTGCCACAGTGAATGTTTCATCCTTTTCCGCACTCCAGGGAGTAAACAGGCGGGAGTGCACAATTAAAGCGATGTTGTGCGTCCGGGTGGATGGATGGACGGACAGAGGGATGGGTAGATGGACAGGGAGCTGCTGGTGAGCGGGTGGCAACTCAGGCTGGAGGAGGGCGGCGACGGGCATGGGGACGGCTGGCACCGGGGTGTGGGGGCTAGAGCACCCGGGAAGGAGAGCGAGGGCTGCGGTGGGTGCCCAGGACGGGGCCGTGCTGGTGGGTGGCAGCCTGAAGGCGTGAGAAATGACTCCGTTTCACCACAGACTTTTCATCTGGCTGCACACGCAGAGCTGGGGCAGCGGCAGCCCCCGTGCCCCCTGCAGTGGGTGCCGTAAACCCCTGCAGAGCCACGGTCCCGCTGGGGCTCTCGGGAGGGCTCGGCATCAGGCAGGAGATGGCTCCTGTGGGGACGAGTGAAGGATGCTGCCGGCCCAGAGCCAGGGCTGGGGGCTCAGCAGGCGGCTCCTTCAGGCTGTGGGCACCTCCACGGGTGACTGCCTGACAGCCTCCCTTCTGCTTCTTGCCTCCTGCAGCTGGCAAAGGAGAGCGAGCGTCTCCAAGCAATGATGGCCCATCTTCACATGAGACCTTCAGAGCCAAAGCCTTTCAGCCAACCTGTAAGCGTGCATCACCCTCTTGCCCTTGTACTTCCCTGCAGCCACCCCCTTTCCTCCCCTTTCCCCTTGCTGCTGGCTGCCATCCCCTCCCTGCCCTGCGCATGGTCACCGCGGCCCTGGGTGGCCCAGCTGGACGGGCTCCCAGGACGGGCATGCCCTGGACTCTGCTCTGGCGCATGTAGCCTGGTCCGTTGTGCTGGTGCAAGGCAGGAGTGAAATGCAGCCTGTGTCAGCGTGTTGTGCTGCTCCACCAGCTCAGGCGTGTAGTGGTTGCATCCTGTCCCGCGGTTGCATCCCATCCCTGCCGAGCCCAGCAAGTCTCCCCCCTGCAAGCCCTTCGCTGCCTGCTTTGCGGCATGAGCCGGCTCAGGTCTTGCCGAGCTGCTGGTGTGCCGGGGGCTCTCCCAGCCCTTGCCTTCTCCATGCCGGTGCCCAACCGCCCGCCCTCCCTCCCGCCTGTCCGTGCAGCTGAACCTGGTCTCCAGTGCCACCCTCTCCAAGAGCACTTCCGACACGTTCCCTGACGGCTTACCTCATCCCCCCACCTCCGCCACGGCGCCCATCACCCCCCTGCGGCAGGGCCCCTCCGTCATCAGCTCTTCCACTTTACACAACGTGGGGCCCATCCGCAGGAGAAACTCAGAGAAGTTCTGCACCCCAATATCTTCAGGTGAGCTCTGGGATGGGGCTCAACACCCTCCGTCGCGAGGTCCCTGGGTCCCAAAGAGGGTTCCTTCAACCCCCCTCTCCCCCGTTTCTTGTCCCTCCTCCAGAACTTGCACAGAATCACGAGTTTTACAAAAACGCGGACGTCCGGCCGCCCTTCACGTACGCCTCGCTCATCCGGCAGGTGAGTGGCTCCCCGTGCCGCGGGGTTCAGCTCTGCACCCCGAGACCTGCCCACAGGGTGCCTTGGGCAAAGCCGTGCTCTCCCCCACTTTCTAACTCATGGGGGAGCCCTCGTGCCCGCGGAACCCCCATTTCTGCCCCTCGTGCCTCGCCACAGGACGGGCGTTGAACCCCACCAGGGCATCGTGAGTGATGTCCTTGTCCCCTCTCTGGTTTCCCAGGCCATCCTGGAGACCCCCGACAGGCAGCTAACGTTGAACGAAATCTATAACTGGTTCACGCGGATGTTTGCCTACTTCCGGAGGAACACGGCCACCTGGAAGGTGAGAGCAGCCCTGCTCAGCACCGCGGGGCTCGCCCCGTCCCACCCAGGGCTGCCTGCTGCGGGAGATGCTCCAGCTTATGTGGGCACCTGTGGTAAAGGACCAGTTCATTGCACAGCCCTGAGATGGTGCAGGAAATGATTTTGTGGATAAATCCCACATTCTTCCCCCCAAAATGCATCCCTGGTCTCTGGGGACATATCGTTCACGCAGTAGGATGCAGCAAAGGGCTGTGCTGTAGAAACCCGGGGCTTTCTGCAGAGCTGGGGCTGGAGTGGAGCCAGGAGAAGGGCAGAGAAAAGAGCGAGACACTCGAAATAGGAAATAAGGTTAATTGATAACCTGAGGGCGGGTGGCACGCTGCGAGCGGGACACGCCGCAGCGGGGCTGCGAGAGGCAGCGGCTGGGTCTCGGCAGTGGCCAGGGATGCGGGTGCTGGTCCGTGGGGGTGGAGGGAGGACGGCGGTGGCTGGGGCGACCGTCGGCAAGCGGGAGCACCCGTGGCTCCGCGGCGAGACCCCGAGCGGGTGCCTGTGCCCATCGGCTGTCACCACCCGGTGCACGGTTCTGTACAAGCAGGCGTTGGGGAAAGTTTTTGGCACCAAGGAACCACTTGTCACTGGGCTGGGCTGATGCGTGTGAATTTTGGGGCAGTGTCTTGGGGCAGCACCCAAGCACTGGGGCTGCTCCTGCCTTGGTTAGTTAGAAATCACCAAATCTTGACAGATGCAAGAAAACGCATCTCAGAGGAAAGGAGTGGTTGTGAGAAGGAGCAGTCATTGCCCCAGCTGGGAAGGATTTATTTATTGTTTCCTGCTGCATGTATTTACTAAGGCACAACTTCATCGTGCTCAGGGTAACAAGCAGCAAAGTGGCAGAGGGAGACTAACACTTAAAAAGAAAAAAAAAAAAATAGAATAAGCGAGGTGCGAGTGAGGTGGTGCATTTTGAAAGGGTTAAGGGAGGAGTCAGTTATTCTGGAGCCCGGGGCCCCCCCTGTGCGTTGTTGCTGCAGATCAGAGCTGACCCCAGCAGGGGTTTGCTTCTCCGCAGCAAACTTTGGGTGAATAATGAGCATTTTGGCACCAGAGTTGCTACGCTTTGGCACGGACCGTCCCGAGCATCCCTGTGTGCTGAGTGGGGTGGAGGATGGTGGGAAGGAGCAGGGCAGGCGCAGTCAGAGGTGCCTGGGCCATTTTTGGTGCCGGCCGTGGCTCTGCGTCAGTCTGGAGTCCCCCTCACGGCACGCAGGCAGCACTGCAAGCCGGTGCTGCACGGTGCGGGGAGCGTTGCTAGAGCATCCCTGGCCGCCACCACTGCTGGCCTGGCCAGGCCCGTGGGGACACCCCAAGTTTGGGGAGAGGGTGGGAAGCGATGGGGAGCGTTGGGGCAGAGAGCCCAGTGCGGCCGTCGCTGCTCCCAGGACGCTGTCTCGCTGTGGGGCAAAGCAGGGTCCATCCGCGGCAGCACTTCCCCACTTGGTGCCTCAGTTTCCCCATCTGTGGAATGAGGTAATGGCAGGTGAAAATGCCTTTTTCCTTCCATTTCACTAGCTAAAAGGAATGAATGTTTTGGGGCTTTTTCTTTGCAGCTCCTCAGTACCCCATGTTACCCAAGGGCAGATGTCTCAGAGAGGGGCACCTTCTGGTTCCTTTTTTGCTGCTCTTTATTTTCTCCTGTTGCACCACCAAAAGGGATGGCAGGGAATTAAAAAGAGCCAGGCAGGGATGATTCCCTTCACAACTTTCTGTGTCCAAGGCCAGGCTTCTTTTGGAGGAGGGGGATATGCAGGAAAAAATAATGGGCGGAAAGCCCTTCAGAAAACCATCGTTTCTGCTACAGCATCTCCCTCGTCTCCTGCCTCAGCTGCCCCCCAGGATGGGGCAGGGGTGCCAGGGGCCAAGGTGGGTACCCCGTCCCCACGGCGGGGCAGAGCTGTGGTGCGGCATGGGAGCCCAGGGGGAGACCCCGGCGTGGCACAGGGAGCGGGGCCAGAGGCGTAAAGCAAACATCATTAGAAAAGACAAAGATGAGAAGCAAACAGAGCAGCCAGGTCTGGCACTGAACAAATACTCTGTCGAAATACAAAAGCCACGTTAGGATGAGGCAGGGGGACCCCCCCCCGGCACTGGGCGGGAGGATTCCCGTGTCGGGGGTCTCACCTGGCACCTCCTCTGTGTCCTGGGGCCAGCACCATGCCAGCACCCGGCCCGACACCCGGGACAGGGGACGGGGCATCCCAGGCTCTGGTGATGCTGAATCGCATCCTGCCTGGTGCCAGGATCTATTTTATCTCCACTTTTGCTTTTGCAAAGGCATATCTGCCGGTGCCTGGAAGCAGGGGGGCATCACAGCAGGGAGAGGGGGGACCTGGGCGCTGCATCTCCACGTGCAGGGAAGGTTTCGGCTTTGCCACGCTTCTTGCCTTTAATCAGGGTTTTGTTTGGACGAGGAATCCCCTGTGCGCACAGGAAGGAGGAAGGGGAGCGTGAGGCAGGATCCGGCCCCAGCGAGGGGAGGAAGTCCTGTGTTTGCTCGCCGGGGGACAGGGGTTCAAGGGCAGCGGCTGACAGCGAGGGCCAGGGGTTCGTCCTGCTCCCTCTCTGCCCCAGGAGCACAGCGATCTCCGGGGTGTTCCTTAGGTTTCCAGCTCGCCAGGATGTCTGTCTGTGCGGTGCCGAGTGTGGCCAGGCCCTCCTCTCCAGGTGGTGCCAGCGGTGGGTCTGAGGACAAGGGACGCCTTGGCCCCCCGGGCAGGACGTGTCCCAGACGGTGCCTGTCCCTTTGGGTGGGAGCCGTGATGGCCCCAGGCTGGGACCTGGCTCTGCGCCGCACCGAGCATCACCCAAGGAGCCAGGCTGGCTGCGAACCATCGGGTTCCTGTTGCAACCCAGGGGTTCCCAGTTCCCCCCCCAAATCACACCAAACAGCACCAGCTCTGCCCAAATCTCATTCCTGAGGAACTGGCTTCTGGGAGCCAGGGAGCTGCTTGCAAAGTTTCCCCTCCAGGCTGGCACTGCCGAAGAGCAAGAGGAGCAGGAGCCTGCCCGTCCCCGCTGCCTGACGCTGCCCGACCTGGCTCGCGCCGGGGCCGTCGTTCGTGGCAGCACCGGGCACGATGGCACGGCCGGGGACGCTGGGGCGGACAGCGGGCAGTGGGCGCAGGGCAGCGGCTGGAGGATGGGTGGCTGGGCGGATGGATGGAAGACGAGGGAAGGAGCCCAGCTTTGTTTGGTTTTGTCCTTAAATTAAAAAGAAAAAGGGGGGACAGTGCGATTTGATGAGGTTCCGGGAACTCTAACACTTTTCGGCGCGGGGGGGGGTTCAGTCCTTGTGTCTCCTTTTGCCTTGTTGTGCTGGCCGGCTCCTTTGTTTATACAGCCCCCGTTCGACCTTTTAAATTGCTGTTAATGTTTTAGCGTAACGAATTAGTCTCTCATCACGAATCAGGACTCGAAATAAAAAAAAAAAAATATATAAAAAAACCCTCCGAGGCCAACTTCCTGAAATTGGGGTCATTCTCATTTGCAAGGCAGAGAATCTGAGAACCTTAATGCAAGGAAATTTATTCAAAGGCAGAGCCCCGGCGTGATTAGGCCCTTTGTAATTATAGCTCGGAGAGATTCCACTCCAGCCTCCTGCCTCCCTCATGGATTAGCAAGTGAGTCGGAAAAATACACAGGATTTAATTAGAGGCAAATTAAAATTGGTAATGAAATAGGGGCAGTAGCAAATGGCAGGGAGTTGGAAGGGGAAAAGGGAGCTGGTATCTCTCGGGGCTGCGCTGTCTGCCTACGTGTGTGTCTCTTTATTTTACATTTAGAAGAAGAAAGGGAGGGAAAGGACCAAAAAGGGAGGGTGGGGGGAAAGAAAAAGAAAGGAAAAGACCAGCCGGCTTTGCCGAGCATCACTGAGCGAGCTGCAGCAGAGGGGGTGGCTCTGTTCCTGGGTCCGTGCCGGTGTGACTTGTCCCTTGGCCCATGCTGTCCTCATCTCCCTCAGCGTCTGGCCAGGGCCCATGAAATGGGGTCGTGTCCCACTTGCGGTCCTGGGGCTCAACACCTACACCCTCACAGTGCCGATGGGGTGAGCAAGCATTTGCAGCATCCCTGGGTGGGTTGCAGACGGTTTGGCCGTAGACAAGACAAGCGTGGCCGGGGCAGCCGGGAGCTATGGGGACCGACGGGGCCTGGGTGAAGAGGAGGATGGGGAGGAAGAGGAAGGGTCCAGGCGGCGGGATGAGGACCGTGCTGCTGAGCTCTCTTGCCCACCCTGCCCGCAGAATGCCGTCCGCCACAACCTGAGCCTGCACAAGTGCTTCGTGCGCGTGGAGAACGTCAAGGGAGCCGTCTGGACTGTTGACGAGCACGAGTACCAAAAGCGAAGACCACCAAAGATGACAGGGTGGGTCCTTCTCCCGTGGGACACAGGCCGGGAGCCGTGCTCGCACCCACCTCCGCTGCCAAACCCCCAGTCCCCAAGCTGGGAGCACTCAGCTGTGCATCGTTCTGCTTTCTCTCTTTCTGCAGGAGTCCGACTTTAGTCAAAAACATGATTTCAGGACTCGGTTACGGAGCACTTAATGCAAGTTACCAGGTAAGGACTCGGTCCCATCCTTGGCAGGGATGCACAGGCACTAAACCTTCGCCGCTCCACAGTCCTGTTTTCTATCACAGTCTCGCATCCTCCATGCCTTGAGCCGCTGCTGCTTTCTGTTGCAGGCCGCGCTGGCGGAGAGCAGCTTCCCGCTGCTGAACAGCCCCACCATGATCAACACCAGCTCCGCCAGCGGCATGCTGCATGTGGGCCACGACGATGTGAGCAGCACTGTGGAGCAGGTCAACAGCAACGGCAGCAACAGCCCGCGCCTGTCCCCGCAGCAGTACAGGTCAGCCTGGCTGGGGATGAGGGACGGTGCCAGTGCGTGCTACTGGGCTTCTGGAGGGTTTGGAGCTAGGGGATGGTGGCAGGTCGGGCACTAGGCACTGCTCGTTGCCTCCTGTGGCTCCCATCTGTTGGGCAAGGGGCAGCACGGGGATGGAGGGGGTTTGGGCTGCCCCACGGGACCAAGAGCTTCATTGGGGTTGTGTCCAGCGGCTCCCCGAAGCTGAAGGCTTCCATCCCCACAGCCATCCAGTGCACGTGAAGGAGGAACCCGCCGAGGCAGAGGACGACAGCAGACCCGTCTCGCTGATGGCCACCACCAACCAGAATGTGACAATTCCTGACGACAGGGACCTGGAGGAGGAGCTGCCAGTGGAAGACTTGTCCTAAGGACGCCTTCCTCCTCCCCACCGAGGGGCAAACCCTTCCCACCCTCCTGGCTGGAGACCAAGTGATGGCTCCCACCTCCCCAAGGTGACCTTCGGCGTTAACCTGTTTTTTAAAGGCACTTCCACAAAGCAAAAGGGTTTCCTTGGTGCAACAACCTGTTGCTGACAGCACGTCCCTCCCGCTCCCCACTGCCCCACGCCGTGGCCCCGGTGACTGACTGACCCCTGCCGTGGGGGACGTCCCGCGACGCAAGAAGCAAAAACCCGAGAGCTGGACTTCTTCTCCTCTCCTCCCTTGGTTAGTGACTGGTGAACGAGGATGGTAGGTTGTTTCTGTCCGAAATGGTCCCTCCTTCCTTCCCTGTACCTGGCAGGCACAAGGAAGGCACCTCTGTCCCCTCTTCCCCTGCGGCGCTCTGCCACCCGGCGATGCTTGAGCCTCTGCCAGCAACCACTCCAGGGATGGAAGGTGATGGCAGGAACCCACTGTTGTCTCTCCGTCCCCCAGTGGGTTTTGCACTAGGAGGGGCCGTGGACCCTGCCCACACGCTGCCTCCACCCAGCTTTGGGGGACGAAACAGCAGAAATAAGGGCGAGTCCTCTGCCATGGTCTGGATGTTGGGCTTGCACTGTTGTCTCGCGACTGGGGAAGGACGAGGACCGGTGCGTCGGTGGGACTGTGTCCCCTTTGCCTTGTCACCTCCAGAGGTTGCTAAACTGCCGAGCGAGCAGAGCAGCCCACCCCAGCTTGGCCGCCCTCCCCGTGCCCCCCGGTTCCCACTGGTGGCGGGGCTGGTGGCACCCAGCAGCGATGACCGTCCCCAGCTGACCGCCAGCGCCGGGCAGCGAGGACACGGCTCCCCACTCCCTTCTCGACGTTGGCTGCAGCGGGTGACGCCTCCCACCCCTGCGGGGGCGGCCAGTGGCCCGACTTCATCTTCAGGGAAAGGCTCCTGGTCCCCTGCCTGCCCGGTGCCTCCTCCGAAGCCAGGGCAGGGTCTCCGAGGATGGGCGATGGCACGGGGAGGCAGCGTCCATCACCGCTGAGCCTCCTGGGGGGCATCCGCAGAGGAGCTGGCAGGGGCAGAGCCCAGCGGTGAGCCGCTGCTCAGCCATCCTGCTGGTAGCAAAGCTGACCCCGGTGAAAACCCCATGGCAGCCAAACCTGGCCGTGGCCGGCGAGCCGAGCCTGCTGCCGCCGGGGCTCCCGCTTTCATCTTTTCTTTTCATTATCCTTTTGTGTGCGTCCAGATGGGAAGATACCAAAAGATTTCTAGAGACAGAAGGTCCATAGTTCAGGTGAACAGATGGTATTAATGCCAAAAAAAAAAAAAAA